>JABFQC010000109.1:0-37715 GCA_022817085.1 Psilanteris sp. ZL-2020
ATTGTTAGATTTTCAACACTATATTTTAGAAATGACATAATCATTTTCTTTTGTTACTTATAACTTAATTAATATAATTCATATATGAAAAAAAAACGAAAAAAACTTTACTTCGAATCTCTATTGTTATTAAGTAAATTACTTCATTATATAATTTTAATAAATGCAATAATATTCAATGAATCGATATTGAAAAAAAACTTTAAAAATCGTCAAAAATATTACAAAAAATATTTTTCTAATACGAAATACAATTTTTTTTCTTTACAAGTATACAAAGTCGAAAGTCGAAATAACATAATAATTAATATAAATAATAATATTTATGTTATCAGGTCAATGTGGAAAACTCTTGTAAATATTATGATTTTCAGTATTTATTTACATACAATATAGGTTAACAATGTAATATTGTTAAAATCAAACAAATAATAATTATTTATTTTAAAATTATACATAACTATTTATATTTAAATTATTTTTACACAATTCCAATTAAAAATAATTTTTGTAACTAAACAAACCGAATATTTAATATATATATTTACATACATCCAGTACAAATGGTTAACAGTTACATTTGAAATAATAACGAATATACTATAATATTTTGTATTGCGTTATTAAAAGGAAAAGTTAATTATCAAGTAACCCGGAAGTGTTACATATATGTTTTTTCATTGGTAATGCTTATTAACAATAGTTTGATTTTCGTTTATCTTGATTGTACGCAGTTGTTTCACGTCATTAAAATTCAAACCGACGATATTTAAAAAAGATTCGAGTCTTATGCATTTGAAAGTCCTTTTTGTAAAATGATAGATGATTCTGTGCTGATAACATAACTGTTTATCGTAACGTCAACTTGATGAGCTGGCGTTCGTAATACGTCGAGGGATAAAATGCGAACTAATTTCTACGCCTACTATATATGTGTTATAGGAATATATCATTAATCACAGTAACCGTTTTGCTATTACATATGGTATCGACCAAAGTTAAAAGCGAGGGTTTAAGATATCTCAATATTTGTTGGCTCTTTTGCTAAAAACACAAAGAGGAACCACGCTTCTGAAAAGTCCTTATAATCCTCGCGGGCGGATAAATATACCGTATTCGAATCTGACAGTCAACTTTTGCTTCATAAAATTTGTTTATATTGATTATATTTAACTCTTTAGGTAAAAGTGGGTTATTCAACGGCCATCCTTTTTCCTTTTAACTTTTCCATTATTTTAATGAATTGGTCGAAGCTTAGTACCAATCTTTAATTTTATACGTTCGCCAATATACTTAGAATTGCAGAAAGACTATCGAGTAAAGCATTTTTTTTCATTTTGTAATTACATTCGGATGACATCAAAAGTAAATTCGAAAAGTTGAAAAATTATTTTCAAAGGAAATCGTGTAAACGTTTTTAAATTATATAACTGTGTATGCAATGTATATGTGAGTGTGTTTGCGCGTGTGTAAGTGGGAATTTGAACAAATACTTATTCCGTATACACATTTAATTCAACGTATATAAGCTTAGCAAATATTTAATATATCTGCATATAATGTGTTCCTTGTAAATAACTTTTTTATTTCATGGAAATGAATCTGCAACTTGTAAAGTTATCATCTGTTGGCGTTAAAAATGTTTAGACAATATTAATATTAATATTTAACCACCAATAATTATAAGGGATTAAATTAACAAACTAAATGTTTGAATGCACTGTAATTAGGAAATTATTATTAAATAGATATGCTCGCGAACATTGATGAAAATATGCTTCCATTATTTAGCGGAGGTTATAATCTATTTTAAAACTATATATAAATCGATTTTATTAACTCTGTATTGCTAATATATATTTATTATGTCTATTATTCAAACACCAGTAATAAATTATTGCTATAAACAAAAATTGATTTAAAATGAAAATTTCATTTGGCGTGGAAAATGTTTTACGAGACTGAACTTACTTTCAATTAAATTCGATTAATATACAAGTACCAATTCTAAGGCCTCAAAAAGATTTATTTGGACGAGTACGACTTGTACCGCTGAGTTCAATAATAATATTTGCTAGTATACATTTACTTTGGTGAAAGTTCATCTTCTTTATACAGTATGTATCTCGTAGAACTATCATCTCAAATAATTATATTTGACATATATAAATAGCACTAAAAATTAAGTTTTTAATCATTTTATTTAATTAAAAACGAAATTCACGATGCCACTATAGAAAATTAAGAATATATCTTAATGTTCTTTATAAATTAACTTATTCCACATTATATATAACCATACACTAATGTGTATATATATATATATATTAATAATTATAAATACTCAGTGATAATTAATATATGAAATTATGCTGTATAATAATAATAATTTAACGATAGTAATTTTTTTATTAATTTACATTCTGAACTGTATTATGATTCTGATATATTATTGATAATGTTACAAATCATTGATTTAAAAAACAACCGAATTCATTATCGTATAAATTAATTTGATCCGACATGTTTAACAATTCGAAATTAATACAACTTACTGAAACTAATTCTCAGGACGTGGAACATTTAAATTAGTTTCCGACTATAGAAAGCGCGAGAAAAAAGAAGATATAAAATGTCAAATTTGAAAATGACTCCTTTTGGCAGTGAATTTTTTTAATTTGAAACAAAATTTATACAATTAAATGTGAAGAAATGTAAATGCTTAATATACGAATTCTATTCAATAATGCTAATAATAAATATTCAACGCTGTAACTTTTAACACGAAATAGCCATTTATTCAAGTAGATTGCCGAGTTAAAATAAATATCGTTATTGCAGATTTAACTCTAGATGAGGTAAGATAAGAAATTATAATTTTTATATTAGAAGACTTTAAGAAGGAAAAAATTTAGCATTCATTTAAATTCTAAAAACAACTTTGTAATTTATTTTTTTCAATTTTAATTTAAATTATAAACAATTTTAATTAAATAAATGATTTAATGAACGTAATATTAATTAGTACATATATTTATTATTCATAAATTGAATAAACCATTTTGAATAAAACTTGTTTATTATATATCAAATTAATAAATCATAAATAATTCATCAATCAATTTCTGTATTTAAAATAACTACTGCAACCATATGACAAAATTAATCATGAATTGAATTTTATTGAATCGATTCAAATTCATTTTAACGTATATTTCATATAATTGTGTTCTGCATTCGTTTCGATATACTGAAAAAATTGTTCTTTAATAATCTAAGATAATCCGACGAAAACCACCATATGCCGAATTCGGCCCCTTGTTAAAGCCGAATCAGAATCTTATTGAAGCTTCATTTTTTGTTCGGGGTACCTTTTTAATATCTGCTGTCTGAAAGCGAGCGATATAATTAAACCTTCATCAAAACGAATTTCATTTTTTCTTTCTAATTCTTACGCCTAATAATAACTAATAACTTTAATAACTAAGCGTCGATAAATTATAAAAAGTGACACATTTATTAGTATTAAATTTACATTTAAATTTACGAACTAAACATTATATATATAAATTCGAATATCGACGTCCTGTGCTATTTGACACAAATTAAAAAACCAAACAGTTTTTGCTTTTAATGTTATATCAAAGTATCATTAAAGCGAAACCATCCTTATTTAGCCGCTTAAAAATTTGTACTCAATAAAATTAAGTAATTCACAAGTATAATTAATTACTTAAATGTAATACACGTTTTCTACTATGTACATTATATACGTTTCGTCATTAAAAATTATTTTTCAACAATTTTATATTCACATACATATCGCATTCATCCAAAAACCATGACCGAACTGTGAAAAACGTAATTAACTCTCGTGCAAACTAAATGCGATTACCAAAAAGAAAAAGAAAGAAGAAAAAGAGAGGAAAAGGGTTATAAATAAAAAAAGTGAAATAAAAATGCAATTTAAAAAATGTACAAATCATTCTTTGTGTACAAAATCACATATGCCTGCATTCACGATACATTATACGTCGAATCCGATCCAGATACAAAAAAGATGATAACAACGAGCTCCGAAGAAAGAAATATTCGAAAGGTTCGGCAACTGCGGCATGTGTTTTTAGCGAGCAAAATCACTCCAGGTAAATCAGCAGGAGAAAGCAAGTTTGAGAGGCAGATGGTCTAAGATTCAGGTAGAATGCAGGAGACCGATCGAACGAGATGACGGGAAACACCTGCTCGAGTGATGGCGGTGGCGAGGCTGGCGGTGGCGAGGCTGGCGGTGGAAACCTTCTTTAAATGGTCGTTTGACGAGATGAGTGGCCAAGAGACCAGCCAAGTACACTCTGGACCTCGTTGCTATCAGCAAGCGGAGGAAGAAAATTACCTCATACGGAAAGCTATATAGCTCTCCGAGCGTTTCGATCCACTCGCGCACCGGCCCTTCAAACTATCTTCGTCATATTCGAGTAATACAAACCGCAAGATGTCTGTTATAATATTACTTACATTAAAGAATTGCTGGCAACTTCCAACAAGTGCTTCAATAATTAAAACTCGGTCTGGAATTCGGACTACATTTTTTCGGTCCTTTTTACGTTAAGTATATATATATATATAAATAGTATATATATATAAACCGTTCAGGACGTCGGCGAGGTAAAGGAAATCATTTTCGAATTCGTGGTTTTAAATTGCAGTATATATAGTTATACATATTTTATTCAAATGTAATGAAACTTTTAGTAAATATATTGATTTATCCAAATCAAGATATTAATTGTAATAATAATTATCATACGATATAAATTCGAATTATATATTAGTTTAAGGAATTTTTTTTCGCTCCTTTATTAATAGCTATACGCTTTTCCTTAACGTAAATTGAAGATCGAATAAAATGAAATGACACTTTAAATTTCCATAAATCTTGACTTCGCCACCACGTAAGGTACATAATAGTTTACCCCGAAAAGCAGGTGAACGATAATTATGGCCGAACATCTTCGTAATACAGTTTTACCTGGAAATTGTTTGCACGGTTCGTAAAACACGAATTTACATTTTTTTTCTGTTGAAAGCAATAAAGAATTATAGTTTATTATTTTTACATTAATGTGCTTTATTTGTTCGAACATTTTGTGTGAAAATATATAGTTAAAAATATGTAATGGTTTCTTTACTACGTATTTCTAAAATGTAAAATCGCATATTACAAAATTGAATTCATTTCAGTACCCAGAAATAATAACTTTATCAATAAATGCTATATTTACTACTGAACATAAGAAGGGAAATTTAATTAATGAATACTTTATTGCAATTAATTTCGATATGTTGCAAATGCACCACAGAAATGTAATACGTTTTAATATAGCATTTCCAATATTTGTGACAGTCGCAAAGTTAGTAATTTTATAATCGTATCGTGTATTATTAAAATAAGTTATTACTTTATTATCTATATAGTTATTCAATATAATCCAAATAAAAGTGAATTAATTCAATTTAAAGATCATCATTTATTCATAATTTTATTAAACTATTGTGTACATATATATATTGACAATATATTCATAATATATTAATAGAAAAGGGTGCATGTTATATTAATATTTCATCATTATTTATTTCGGAATATCGATAATATATTAACTTATGCGCGCTAAAATAATTGAATTTGAAAGTAATTAACTATTTCAAAATTAGTAGAATTAAAAATTAGATTTTAATAATGTATCATTTCATTCAATATATTATGGAAGTACACGTTTATATATTAGTCATATATTTAGTCTTTTTTAATTTTACTAGATCAGCTGTATAATATATGTGTAGGGTAATAATATATTAGGCAAAAATATAATAATTAAAATAAATTTAATCAATACATACCTAATCGGTTTTATATTGTATAAAATTTACTATATATATTTGTACACAGATTATCACATAAACAGTTACTTTTATTATATTTTGTTCTTAGTGTATGTATTTTATGTAAGAAAAGCCACGAGTAATATGTTTACATTAAGAGCAAGGTATTACAGAAGTCAAGATATATGTATGTGTAGTAATAAATATATTGTAAATAATTAATAAACGTCAGATATCTAAAAGTAGCAATGATGAATTTTTCTAAATTCATTGTCAAAAATGAAAAATATAAATTTTCAAAATAGAAAAAATTGTAAGTAAAAATTTATTACATATAATTATAAACTAAACATAATATAAACTTTTATAAATATTTGAAAATTTCTACGAAAATTGCCCTTCGTCTTAAAAATCGTAAAAAAAACATGTTAATTCATTAAAAAGATGAAGTTAATGATTTTAAAATTTAATTTTTTAACATCAGTAACAATAACTTGTTTCAAAAATGCAATATAAATAACAAAAATGAATCAAAATTGAAAGAAAGCATAATTAGAAATGTCAATCTGCAAAAGCAAAATTTTGCATAAATTAAACACGATTCGATGAAAGTTTTGTAAGTTCACAGTTCACGCAAACAACTTTTGAATTAATAATGGTGTCAACGACATGGTCATTGGTGTCAAAATTTGACCTCCGTTTTTCAAGTAAACTTTAAAACGAACTACCTATATATATATATATATCATACACATTACATATACAACGCATACAAAAGCGATGTCATATAAAATACAACGTATCCCAAAAATCAACTTAATTCCCACGAATCTAAATATTATTCGAGCTTACGCAGTCATTTACCACGGTGCTTATTAATCGCGGCGAGTACAACATTAAACGAAAGTGACATCGTTATTACAAATTCGAATTTCAATATAAGCGTTCAACCAAAAAAGATGTAAGGGTGTCACATAGATTAAATATAATTCTCTCGTAGAGTTCAGCGTTGAATTTCAACTCTTCTCTCGACACTAGGTACATGTGGTGCACGTCCGGACGTTATAAGCCTTCTATTCATCGCCATAATCCGCCTAACTGCTACTACTACTGGCCCTTGGATTTCGACTCTGCCAAGAACTGTCGGCCGAAATTTCTTCTTTGCCGCAATAAAAGAATTAATGTGACATTTGCAGTGCTAACTTTATAGCAACCTTTGATCTGCGTTTCTAAAACCATAAAAATGTATCTATCCAATATAACATAATTTGCAATTGTGTAAGTACTACACTTTTTCTTTCGTGTGATTAGTAAAATTGAAACAAAAATTTGTTATTCCTTTAATAACATATAAGACCGTTCCAACGATTTAAGGGACGCTTTTACTTTTATATGTATTATTATCATTATGGTGCCATTTTAAACATATAAAATTGGTGTGTTTTATCGAAGGCGTGGAAGGTATTATTTATTATTATTTTAAACGAATTACAATTTTAGCGGCACTTTTTCATACAAATATATATATTAATGTATTTAAATTATCGTTAAATAGTTTTCATTAAATTTGTGCCTTATATTGACCATATAAAAAATTGATATTTGAAAAGTTGTATATATATATAGATATAGATAGTAATTATTGAATATCTTTGCGAGTGTTAATTAAGTTGAAATATGTAAACTATGTGATTACTATATCAGATTATAGTAATGTCAGTGGCTTAATTATACTTTATTTATATATATATATATATATATATTTCAATTTAATATGAAAAAAGTGAAACAAACTTTTTGAAATTTTTAGAAACAAAATTCAGCATTATTTATGGCACGAGATAATTTAACTTTATATTAGACTGCAAGCTATTTGTAATATTTATTACACGGTATTAGTATCACCAATCATTAAATGTATTTTTTATACAAATAAATCAATATTTTAATTTTACGACTAAGTGTTCTGTCGTCTCGATAAAGTAGTATTACATTACTACTTTTTGATGCTGGCAATGAAATTGAAATGTTTCTAATGAAATTGTTTCTTTATGCCTTCAAAAAAGAAATGTCGAAATGTCAACTTTATTTTCTATTCCATCATTTACAATGAAAAATGCGCGAAGTTATTTGTACGATTACCGATTTTATTATTAATCAATAATAGTATAAAGTGAAATAAAAAATATTTCAACGACGAAGATTAATTTATTAGAAATAAGAAATAAAAGAAATTTATGCGAATGAGCGAAAGGCGTTGCAATTTACTGTATATAATTTAAATCAATAAATATATATATACAGAAGTTATAATATCATCTTTCTCATTAAAAATAATATATAAATCATTATTTATATATAAAAATATAAGAAAATTAGTTTTATATATGAGCGATGACCTTATTTACAATTTGTTTAAGTTTTGTTTACAAATAAACAAGTTAAAGAAATTCATATTAATTGCCAATTGAAATTATATTTATTTATAAATAAATAGCTCTATTGAATATTATAAAAAATCAAACTACTGTTTTTTGTTTATTCGCTATAAACCTTATTCATGTTTATTATTATATTATGGCTATTTATTATATCCATGTATATTATGAATACTGAATACTAAGATATCCGATTATTATAATATTATAATTAAATTTGGTTTACACACAAATAAGGTATTTGAATTTAATTCAAATTTTATAATATTAAACATTTTACAAATAATGATATATACTATCTTCAGTGGCTCTAATATAAACAGATCGTCAGTTTTACGTGATTTTTGTATTCCGCAATGCAATGGGAATGACTACGAGCATTCGATTTCTGTTCACGTAATATAAACAAAAATATACAAAAATATAAACATTGCCGTATTTATTCGCAAACTTCATTTATTTAGACACACTAGTATAAGTTCAATAACTTTTAATTTATTTAATCGGACGAATTAAACGCAATCAATTTCGAACCGCTAATCGATTTCTAATATGAAATTATTAATCGCGTATTGGCTTTATTTAGGTTATCTTGCAATGTAATATAAAATTATTCTATTCAGTGTTATCCCATCATGAAATCAAACGTTAGCATTATATCTATTGCTTTGAATGAATTTGAAGTAATTAGTTGGACAAATATATATATAATTCCAGCGATTCGAAGAAGAAATTCATTTTACCAAGAAAATTACATGGGGAATTATAATAGCATAATAAAAATTATATTTATCATGTGTTAATACTATGTTTTTAGTGTTGATTAACAACTGTCTGTGTGCATCCTTATTTTATATTAGAAATTATATAATATAATGTGTTATTATCAAATATATTATAGTTATAAATAAATATATATATAAATTGTTAAATAGTTATAAAGTTAATAAATATAATTTTTAAGTTAAAATTCTTGGCTGTAAAATATATATCCGAATAAAATGATTATGTGAAGTAAATTCGAACAACTTTAACCCAAGCATGCTTAATATTTTGTTGGAAAGCTTTAACCCGATGCAGGTATGTATCAGAATCAGGCTCAAATGAAGTCCCGGTCTGGTAGTCATGCGCCCGATGCACGCCTCACTCAGGTATCCAGATTGGGCGCTTTGTATATATGTTTAAAACTTGGAATTAAACTGCACTTCTGATCAGCCTTCTCTCCACAACCAGTTTAAATATTAAATATTTAAAAAGTTCGAACCGGCAAATAAAAATATCTTCCCTTCGTAACAATTTTATGATAAAATAGTCGTATCACAATTTGCTTGTATTTTATTATATATATGTATACTTTTTGAAAGAAATGCAAACAAATGTAATAATTTAATAAGATGATTATTGTTTAATTATTGTTGAATAAGTATAAAACGACACAGTTATTATATATAGTTATGATTTAGATTCGCTATATTTTATACGCATATATATATGACTATAATGGTAGTTCTGGGGACACGCCCCCCACTCTCGTTTCAAAATTCTAACCGAACTCACGTACGAATTGGGGAGGGCCCCAGGATCGTATTTTAGGATAGTGTCCTCAAAACTGCCACTCGTAAAAAATTTCACATTGTGTAAATGGTAAACAAGATGGAGCTTTGTCCTTTATACCGATTGTTCGACAAATTTATTTTAGTATATTTTAATTTCGAATAAAAAAATATAAAAATTATTTTTTTTACATTATATATATATATTTTTTAAATTAATTTTTAAAAAGATACAGTTATACTCAGTTCAATTTTAATAAAATCAAGAAATCAAAAAAAAAATAATTATACGTTTCTATATTTGAAATATTAAAAAAAAAAAAAAACACGCCAAATGAATTATTTATCCTAATATTATTTTATAATACCGAATTAATTTTAAATGTATGATTTATCTTCTTTATAGTGTTATTTCAACCCAGACTTATGAATAACATATTATAAATTTATATATTTAACAATTAATAAATTAATTATATTATTATTATATAACTATTTTTCTGACGTTATACATTAAGTAAATACTGAGAGAAAGAAAAGAGTTAAATTCACAATCTTGATATTAAAATTAGATCGTTAAACTACTGACAGTGGATTTGAATAAACAGATAATCAATTCAACAATCAAGATTGTAAAAATTGTTGGTTATGTTCAATATGTAATTTAACGACCAATTCAGTTTACAATCTCTGACAATCCAGACTGTTGACTAGAATATTTGGATTGTCGTAGCAGCTACAATCTATAATCATTCGATTTAACAATCTTAGATACTTAAAGAAACTATCTAGATATGTAATTCGAAAATTTATTTCTCTCAGTGTGTAGCTAGAAATATTATTTTCGAAACAAAATTTTCATTTTCTAATAATTTGGTATATTTTAAAGTTCTAATATTTACATTTATATATATATTTAGTACATTAATATCGTAACAACCCAAACCCGGGTATAAAAAGCAGTGATTTATCAGTGTTAATAATTAATTTCATTTATAATGAATGGTAGGTTGCTAGTATATTTCAGCATGAAAATATTAACATGTTTATTAATTTGTGGAAGGTATACATATACACTTTTGAACTTTTTAGGTATAAGAAATACCTATATATATATGTATATAATATTGGTTTCAGTGTATGTAAAGCAGTAATAATAATTAATTAATAATTTGTAAATAAATTAACCTTTGGAACATATTCTTATTCATTTATTGACTTATATATATACTAAATATTATATTCGAACAATATAAATTAATTTGGCAAATTAATCCGAATGTGTTGTTTCCCGATTATTTATAAATCACTCATAGTTACTGCAATACCAGTCAAAACATGTTTTAATACTTGCATATTAATAACATTAGTATCGGTAATATTGACCATATTATATTATACAATATTAAACAATATTTTATTTGATCTAGTCAAATCCGAAAGGGATACAAAAACAAGAACAAAAGCCAATTTACGCGCATATAAATTGCACAAAATTGCAATCAAAAGTATACGAATCGTCGTAAAATGCACGAAACGTTTGGTTAAATTTGCATTCGCGAAAAAGCATTGCATAATTGATCGCTCATCTTTTCGCGCGTGTCGAATGTATTTTAAGAACGCACAAAGTAGTATATATGCCCAATAACAAAAGCGCCCGTTGTCAACATATCGTACATCCATTATTGCGACTCTACTCGTACCTTCCATTAGTCATTATTGGCTGATTTAATGAAACACAATTATAAAGTCAAATACCCTGTTTGAGCCATTTACCTGGCATGACATTACGTACAGGAAAACGTCCCTTCTTTATATTATTACATATCAGTCCCGATCACACGGAGCTTTGAGTTGATCAAACAATCTCATCTCCGAACCTGCGCAAAACAATGCGATTTTAAAAGGCAAGCGTGCGATTAAAATTATATCTATATACATATTTATTTATATAATATAATAAGTAATTAAATAATGCACCATACGCGCGTTGCACAAATACCACCTCGGACGCATATACACTCGGCGTGATTAAATACACCGTGGATGCTTTCAAAAGAAGCAAATTTATTAAGCATAATTTATGCACGGACATTATTGGTTTACGGCAAAATGTAACATATTATTGATGTGTGAATTTGCATAAGCGATTACGCAATTACCGCGAATTTTATAGCCGCGAAGTGTAACGGAACCAAAAAGAATTGTTCGGGACACGCGATTGGCGCAATTACCGTGCACCAAATTCGCGTTCCGCCGGCGCTACTTGCGCGATTCGCCAAAATTCCAAATCCAATTTCGTCGGCCGTTCGCGAATCGAGACGGGATCGCGACGCGGCGCCCCCCTCGCGTACGCCCCTGGCATTGTCTTGAGCCGTTCGGAGCGTACGTGCCCGTCGCGCATTCCCGTGAAACTCGAAACCCTTTAAAAGTTGGCAAAGGATGCTAACGCATTATTTACATGCGTGCCGGTGCTCATCGGACCGCAGCCACTGCGAACGAGGGCAGGTGCGCCGCCGGTCTTTCGAGCCCGAGCGGCAAGCAAAGAAATCCAACCTGACGGCTGCTTACGATTTTCCACTTTTTCACATACTCGAATGGCTTACCGGCGGACGACTGTTGAAATAACACGCCACTTTTTCCGGACAAAATGTAAATTGAAGGATATTGTGTTTGATGAGAAACCCGAGTTTACTTTCACGTTTTACGGCCGTTTTGTGTATTTTTGAATGACGAGCAAGACGCTTCGTTAATCCGAAATTACAAAAAGTATTTCCACTTTTGAAGTGGAGTGTACACGCCGGGCGTGCGTCCGCTTAGTGCGCGCGGCGGCTTTGTTACTTTTTTCAATTAACATCGCGAGACGCGCGCTCGCGTGAATTTAAGAATCCGCGCGTGGACCAATTGTCGCTGGGATCCGGGTTGCGTTGTAATATTTATTGTCCGGGTCATCAAGATTATATATGAATCGTGTTATTCCGATGAGATTATGTGGCGTACGGTGTGAATATTAATCGAAGGAATTGATTATTGGGTAATTTTGAATATTTCGGTCGTTGTTTTGTCGATGTTGCCAAAAGTCAAAAGTAACTTAAACGTGTATATATATAATGACAAACGGACGAAAATTGAATTGACCTAAATCGGTTTCGAATGGCCGAAATTTCATTCTAATGGGTTTTTGTGGCGTAAAATATGAATTGAACTGAAAAATAGACTGTTGGGACAACGGCCCGGACTATGTGCAGGCTAGATTGTTAAAAATGGGATTGTTAGTACAACGGTTTTGACTGTTAGGGCAAAAGTCCGATCGGCCAAATGTCAGATAAATGTTTATTCCTTATTTCGGTATGAAAAGATTGGTATCTAGAGTGCATTACTATATATAATGAAATGTTTTATGACTGATTTTTAGTAATACAAATTATTATAAGTCACTTATGAAACTTTATTGCTTAATAGGTTATGTTTGTATATTTTCATTCACGTAATCAGAATACTTTTTTAATTGTACGTTATTAGTTTATTTTAGATTTATATAATACTTATATATAACTCCTTGTAACCATCAAAACTTTTGAAATAAAATATTACCTGCCTAGAAATGTACACATTTTCTCAATCTAAATGTTTTGTCTGAACAGTCTATAATCTATCAGTCCAGCACGGAGAAAATGGTCTATGAATAATTATTAAAATTAGAATAATATTTAATAGAGTTCTATAGTAATCGTGACGTATCGTGCTACCTTTAGAAAAACGATTAAAAAGAAAGTTTAACGTGTTCTAGTAGAAGTTGTTTCAAGTTTAATAATATTTAATAAAATTTCAAATAATTTTTACTACAACAGTTTACACTTTTTTGCAATATTTTAAGTATTTATTTTTAAAGTTTTATAATACTCTATATAATAATTTAAATTTTTTCTTCGCGTTCAGTGTATCAAAATCCTTTTATTTTGACGATTGGCCAAAAGTCAAAAGTATCGAAAAAGTATCTCCGAAACTGATTTTTGATTTTAAAAATAAACGAAAATTCGTTTGAATGAAAATGGTCAACAAAAATTATGAAAATAAAAAAAAATAAATTTTGCAAAAAGCAAAGAAATTTGACGAGTGGGTTACGCGAATGCGATAACCTTAAACTATGTTTGGCGCAACTGTAAATGATAATAGTGTTTTCTCCAAACTCTGCTTTCTTTGTTTAAAATCCCTTATTATTATATACTGTTTGCAAATTCAAGAAGCGATTTGATCGACCGTGGGCGACTATCTAAAAATTAGGTTAACCCGTAGCAGCTGAAAGTCAAAATTCGGTTACAGAGAAACTCTTTCGTTGTTCTCGTTAACAACCGCTTAATCATTATGCGCTGATACTTTTTCATATTTTACATAATTCATTAGGTTTTTTTGACTGTGTCATAGTAATCTGTTTTAAGTAGAAAGTTTTGATATCCCAGCTTCGCGTTCGTACTATTATAGAATTTATCGTACAACTTTGACTAATATAAACCCATGTTGCGTATCGTATGTAAAAATTATAAACATTTGATTGTATAATTATTTTAACGTAAACATTGTTAAGCTTTCCGTATGATTCATACAAAATGTCCGTACATGTTAATTTATTCCGTATTTTAATTATGCATTGGACCCATTTAAAAGTTGTATATTTTAATTTAAATATATACGTATATATCCATTTTAAAGTTCTGTTCACATTATTTACGATTAACCACGTATTTTTGGAAACAAAATTAGGTTCATATTCAAGTGCGAGTGAATTATTATTATTTTATTGTACATGTAATTATTCTTAATATATGTATCTATATATATATAATTATAAATATATAACATAGATCAATTAATAACGCACGTCACTTGATTGTAATGCTAAAATATCTTAGATACATCTAAATGTGGTCCAAGTAGGAATAAAAATTCACGATGAATTGAAAAATCATTTCGAATCGACAGAGCTTTTGCTAAGTATTCATATAATGCGATACTCAGGGTGCTTGACTTTTCAATGCAACTGAGTTCCATTTCGACTTCATCATTAAAATGTATTCGACCGCAAATATTCAACAACTTTAACATTATATTACGGTTATTTACATTTTAACAGAATAATGATTTGAAAATACAAATACAAAATGCAATAACAATCAATCTGCGATTAATTAAAAATTCCTTTGAATTTAACGTTTTAATTTGTTACGTATGCACACATGCAAAAGCGCAGAGCTGCGTATGTGTAAATATTTGCTCTGACAATTTTGTAAACTGTAAAAGTACGTTGCAAAATTAATTTTTGTGTAATATTTTATTTAATTTGTGTTACAAATGCGCAATATTCGTAAATAAAAACCCCCAAAAAAAAGAGATTCTCTTTTAATTGTATTTTTGAATTTCGTCCAGATTTCGGCTCCGAATCACATACATAGCTATTTATAAAACCAGCAAATCCCTAAAACCGTAAATTATGAAATTAACGCAGCTCCAGTAATTATTTCTTAAATTGACTTCTTAACTAATTAAGACGTTAACCCAATGTCCTTACACTGCGAAAGTCGACTTTTCTTTCTTTCATATTCTTGCGTCTTTATAAACCTGATTTATGTTATAGAATTCATATATTGCACGAATTCTTAACGTAAATTTAACTTCCTAATCCTCGACGTTGTTAGGGTATAACAAAATGCGATAAAATCCAACCTATAATTATGAAATAAGTAACGGGTTTGTAGTTTTGCTAAATGGTGCACCTTCTACTTCATTACTGTCTTACCCTAGTTATTACTCCGTATTCAACTTCCTTTACTTATTAATGACCCCTCGCCCTGTAACTTAACTGTACACATATTTTTATTCAAAACTTAATAAGTCTAATACATTAATTAATTCGAAAGTCTCAGAAACTGTTGTAAAATTACGCGCGGAGCAAGACGCTGGCTCAAAAATATATATGACACTTTTATTTAGACGCGCGTTTGTTAAATTATTAATCCAGATAAATTGCATGCAAAGGCAACATTTCACATTTAATTGTATTTAATTTTGTTCGCCATTACTGAAAGCATTCAAATGAATTTTAAGAGAAAAGTGAACAACAAACAGACAACAATTTACTCGGCATAAAGTTATTTTGCGTTCAGTTATTCATTCTGTTACATGACACTGCCGCGATTTTTTACAAAGCTATTTATTACGGCGCTTTCAAACCTATTCCGTCATACGTTTTTCGCAGTTTGTTTTAAATCTGACATTAGACTATCAGTAAAAATGTTAATTAAATGTTTAAGTCTTGGTCGCGCGTTGCATTTGCGCGGATTAATATATGCTACACAAGATACGATTCAACTATTTGCCAACAATTTTTATTTATCGGCCTTAATTTTCTGCATGGTTTACAACGCGAAACCATATTACCAAGTAAATACATATGTATATATATATATATATTTTATGATTCGGTGCATTTCATAATTTTGAGGACAACATTATTTGGCAGCGGCGTAAAATGTCTTTATAATGTCGGTTTTACGTGTAATTTTTATCACGGTATATACGAGTATCAAGGAATGGTAATTGTACAAAAAGAAAAGCCAAAATGTACTGCTTTATATATGGAAATGGTGAAATTTCAAATCCGCAATTTTAATTTTAATACGTAAGGCATGAGAACTTTTTACTCAAATATATTGTAGGATAAACCTATATGTGGGTTATAATAATAAACTCGTACGTTCTCCTCTCGAAGGATGATTTTATTTTTTGACTTTAATATCAATCCTCTGACTAGGCGCCAAAAAGTTGGGCAACTCAAAAGCTTTAATATATACATATATATACATATATGCACACGCGCGTATATCGGGGGATGCTTACGTTTGTACATATAAAATATTAAACACGGAATTTTATATCTATAATAACTATATACAAGATAATGAATGAAAATATATAAAAAGATATATAATATTAAATTTATTTTTATTCGCTATATCAATACGTTCAATAATTTATATAAAAACATACACATTTGATCATAAAAAGGATATTTGTATTTCGAAGTATCCCGCATTTCAACATTATTTAATATACAAATATCGTCGTATTATTTAATAAGAAAATTGGTTAAAAACGTGACTATAACCATATAGTATTTGTCGCCATTGAACGCGCGGGTCAATATTGGCCCAATAATTCCTGCCGTTTCACGCCAGACAATCTTGAACCTATATGTAGGTCAAATAAAATTATAAAAGCAGCCAAAATTTAGATCCGTGGTTAATTAAATTACCATCAATTTGTGGAATTCAACAGTAGTCCAGTAGTTGCCAAATATTGATACAATGCACCGAAAAACTTTATGATATAATATATAGATTTTACACTGTGTGGTCCACGTACATATTTATATATACATATATATATATGTATCATTTGACATTTCAAAATATATACCCAGTTTTTCTAGTAATATCGATGTTTGATTACAGAAACGATTTAACTAATTTATTGAAATATTATTCCAACATTTTCCTTCATTAAAATGGTTTACCTGTCAAAGCGTGTAAATATATATATATATATTTATGAGATTTATTTAATTCCGAACGGAACGCGTGACATTGTCATCTTGTTGCCATCGATAAACACACGGCAAAAATTTGATCTCATTTTTAAAATTTATCCATTTCATCAAGTATAAAATTTCAATTCGGTAGCCCGCATTTCTGTTGAGATACAAATCCTCATTTATTCCGGATTTAAGTTCCAGTCTTAATCCTCATTTTGTTCGGATTCGAAGTTCAAAGTTGGACTTTAGTTTAAACTACATAACAGTAATGGTACGGATATGCGTCTGTATAAGTAGATATATAGAATTTACGAATTTGTAAATTGAGTTTCATTGATTATAATTGAATAAAGTTGAAATAGGCAAATGAAATGAAATTTTCAACTTCTAATGCTTATAATAAGCCAAGTTGAATTTAAAGAAACCCGATCGAGCAGTGATAAGACGTTGGGTGTTATTGCGATAAACCTTCAGGAAGCCCTATTTTATTGCCCGACTAGACAAATTTAGCGATTCGGATTGCCATCGCGGGTTTAACCCCCCGAGTCTTATGTTTTTACAGCGTATTAATATTTTTTTTCGTTTTTATAATATGCCGCGAGCAATATATATAAAAGCTTATGAATTTTCATCACAATCGCAAAATAAAAGAGAAATTTTTTTCGCTATTACTTTTCAATATTTTATACACTTGACAAGACTGCATCTCCGCAATATAGCGAAAGTAAACCATACGTCATTATACAGGTGAGCAAATATGTATCCAGTTATTGAGCTCGATTCTTTCTAAGAAAGATTGACGGATATTTGCCAGCCAAGAAAATTACGAGTCTTTCTCCAGGCATGATATCGTTTGTTATATATTCTGCGTACCCGCGATGTTTGCAATAAATGATTTTTTATCAATATAAATAAACGCGTTTTTTTTCAATTTTTCTCTTTAACTTAGCTTTTTATTCGTAAATTTGTTCTATGCGTATAATTAATTTTGTGGTAGCAACATTGTGAATGCCCTGCGTCAATAATGCAAAATGAAAAGAATCTTGAACGCGATGTACATAAATTAATTAAAAAACTGTTATTATTATGCGTAATTATGCACTATTAATAATGTTATAACAATTATTGTTAATATATAATCAATGAATAATTGATTGAACACAAATGCAATCTGCTAATTCCTTGCGCACGATTCTTTATACAAAATATTAAGTTAATAATTTGTTCATGTTATATATATATATATACATGTATATACGACGAAAAATATAATTAAAAATTCACTACAAAATAAATCACTAGGTATCGTACTTTTAAACTATAAATCAGTTTAGTATAAGTATAGTAAAAATTTTGAATGTAAACAATGACATGACAAACGTAAACAAAACACTTTTTAATGTAAACAAAAGCACGCTTAACGTAAACATGCGTGATTTTCTATATCCATAGCTATGTGTACTAAATACGTTTTCAACATCAACACAGATACTTGGACGATACTATACAGAAAATGACTCACACAAATGTTCACATTATTTAAGAACGCAAATTATACAGTCATAAAATGCTCTAAATATTCCACTCGGAATTGAATATAAATTAATTAATGAACTAATTGATATCCTTTTTTTATTCATACATTATGTCCGTACTGAATTAGTATATACACATTCGTATAACATTGCCTTGTACAAATTAATCCGCGAAAGTGAATTTCACATCATTTATACAATGTATAGTATTGTTATACAATAAAAATCAGACAACATCACGGTACGATCGCTGAAATATACATTTGAATGAAAACTTGGAATAATTAATGAATAAATTGATAAATGCTGGATACTTTGTGTCCAACGCAAAGTCATTTATATACCGTGGCGTGCACCAGCACGAAACTTGGAATATTTCTAGATGTTTGTGGTCATCCTAATGATTCTACTCCGCCACCTGCCTACATCCACTCGAAAACAAAGGCAAAAGAAAAAAAAAGAAAAAAAAAGAAAAAAAGAAAAAGAAGCAGAAGAATAACGGATCGCCCGCACCCTGCAAACTTATGAAAATCGAACTTGATCCAGCGTACGTGATCTTTAGACGTTGCAACTCGTTCCGAATGGACTAACTTTTTTAATTCCAAGTACCTATTTTTCGCGACGAGACGAAGAATGACAAAACTTAAACATTCGAGGCACGCAAATATTCACAAGCACACAATCCGACCGCTGTTCTCGGAAAGCGCCAAGATAAATATATCTATATATACGCCCGGCGCATCCCTCGTAATTATATTCGAACCTCATATGTGATTTGGCGTGTCTAACATTACAATTCGGCCGCAAGCAGTGCTTAAAATATTGCGTCTTTTTTTATTCGTTATTTTTTTTCGGCGTTCGGTCCACGTGTGCGCGCACACAAAGACAGGTCCGTCCACATCCTTGGGAGCGAAAGAGCACGGGCGTTTTAAAACGGTCGGTGGTCCCTCCGGGCAGTTTGGCCAGAAGGAAAAAGAACCACCTGCCATTGATTGCGGCGGGCGCGGGGGCCGCGCGGCCGGGGGGCCACGCGAAGGAGTCGAAGGGGGACTCGTGCCCCGTCTGTCGTCCTTTTTTGCCTTTCTCCTTCCCGCGCTGCGCATTATACGCGTCTCCTTTAGTGCGCGCGTACACTTTTTTATTTTCCCTTTCGGCCCCTTCCCTCCGTCCGGCCGCCCCCCCCGCCCCGCGCGCTCTTCTCAAGGGAAAAAATCGCGCGACGACGGTGGGGGTTTTGACGATGCCGCGCTTCCCTACGCTCAGTTGCCGCGCGACCGTTGAGAGTTGCGCACACGAGCGTGTTTCGAGGGACCATTTGTGGTACGTTTCGTCGGTCGCCAGCTGCGAGACAGGCACTGATGGTGCGATCAGTGGATACCGCGCCAAACATCTGCCCGAAAGTCTGGATTACCTTTGTGTAACCGAGAAGTAGCGAGTGTGGGTGCGATGCAGTGATAAGCGTAGAAAGTCCGTCATTTTGGTTGCTTGTTTCTTGGATTTAGTGCGAGCCTAGTAATTTGTGGTGAATTGGCGAACGGCTTTGGTTTTAACATTGGTGAAGTGGTTGCGGGTGTGCGAGGCCGCTGGATATGTGCCGAGCGTGAGCGGGTCAGGACTGCGAGCGTCGTTTGCTATTTCTCCACAGGATGTGCGGATCGTTCGCCATGTCGCGCCTCCTCGGCGTGGTCCTCTTGTGCAACCTCGGTGAGTATCTACGGTGAAAGTGGCCGACGCTGGCCGCCGCCGGGCTCGGAGAAAGTTTGGTCCCGGACTTTCGAGTCGACGCGCAATTAGTCAGAGCCGACAGGCGGCGTGAATTCCGGAGCGCCGAATCAACAGTTTGCGTGCCCGGCGTGGCCCCGGCCTGGCCCCGGCCGTCGATCCGCTCGGAACCGTGTCGCGCGGCTTATCGGGAAGCCCTAAACAGGTGCCAAAGCGTCCCCAATACATAAACACAATGTGCCCGCGAGCAATCGATAGCCGTCCGCGTACGTGCATTATAAATAAAGCGTCTTTGCCAGCGCCAATTTATCCGTAAAGCTTCGCTCCTTATCGCCTCGCAAATTCGGCCGGCGAAGACGTCCAAAGTTTACGTAAATAAGCGCTTAATGGACGTATAAATAATGCAACGGAGTCGCGCCGTTAATATTTCAGCCGCGACTCGGGTCCCGGGTGACGCGCGATCGGCAAGACCGCGCGCCGTTTTCGGCTTATCCCACGTGGCGCGCGTCGCCGATCGCGAATCCCCCGCGAGAGCGCCAAACGGCGAACACCTGGCGAAGCCGCGGCGATGAAAAATTAATCGGTTCGTTGCGAAACTGGAATGGAACGGCGTTCGCCTTGCGCCGCGCGTCGGCTCGAGGCTTACGGCGCGATTCATCAATTATGCACGCACATAATCCACGCTGTTGTCGTGGATTAGTCGTCGCGCTTCGACCGACCCATCGGACGGTCGCGTCGTTATTGCGGTGTCAGTCATTTTGACAAAAAGACACGCAACGACACAAACCGAAACAAAAAAGAAACAAGAAAACCGGTATGACGTTACGCCGGACCGAAAAGCGGCGTCGCACCTGACCGAATTGCAAAAAACGCTCGTCCGCGGCACAAAGACGCAGACGTGTGCAAAAAAGACAATGCCGCATTCCGGCGCATATTGCTGGCGAAATAAATTGACGTGTATCAATAAAAGCTGCAGTCGCTGAAAAGCGCCGAAAAGAAAGAGTTTTACCGATTAGCCAAGATTAAACGCGCAATACAAACAGACAGTCGGCCGTTATTTTTTGTGTGTCGGAAAAGTTGTTCTTCGGCGAATTCGTGATTGGTTTCGAGCGCCGATATATACATATATATATATGCGAGAGAGGACGGCGAAAAAAAGTGGGACACGTGTGCGACTTGCGCGGCGAGTATTAGTCGCGACCAAGTCGCGGGACGCGCTGTAAAAATCGGCGCCATGGGGAGGTCTTAATTTAAGACGCTTTTACAGAAAAGACGTCAAATAGGAATGCAAATTTGCAGATTCACTTTTTTTGCAGCCACTTTTTTTCGCGCCGTTTCGGATAAATTTCGTCAGCCCGCGGTGACCCATCGTTTACCGAACGCGATCAAAGGCAGCGGGTGTTTCGCGGCGAACGCAACCTTGACGGCGAATCGCCGCGAGTAATAAACGTCGAATAACTGTCGAGTGGATCAAATTTTTAACCGCAAAACACGCGTTCGCAAACGCCGGAACATCTGCGCGGCTGTCAAGCCGGCTATTTCCGGGTACGCTGAGTCAAGCGTGTAATCGCGCGATTATTATATGTACCCGGTTGTTTCAACGAGTGCATTCGAACGAACGTACGTGTTCCGGCGAATCACGTCGCGCGCGTTGTAAATGACAGAATTTTCGTCCGACTGATGTTGGCAGCCATTCTGCTCGGCCGTGACACGCCACTTGTCTTCACAAAGGTGACGTTATTAGACTCCGAGTCGAAATTATGCTGGTTGAACCGCCACAAAGACGCGCGGCTTCGGAGTAGCGTGTAGCCAATTTCCAGATATGTCCGAGCGGCCCCGACAGACGGATTTAATGATGAAAAAGAGAAGACTCGCGTTCGTTGCTATTTGCGAGCGCGTACCCCATTCAAAGATGAATTATCGCGTTCAAACGAAATACACGAACTAATTAAATTATTGACAAAGAATATGCTTAAACTTTGATCGGACGTAGTCTTTTGTCGAATGAATGCCTTTTGTTCCGCCACACTTTATGCTTTATGTTTTCAAAAGTAACTTGAGTTTTTGCACGCGCGCGCGCGCATCAAAAGACCCGGATCCCACGTATTAATAATTACTCCGCGCGCGCGATAACCCCAAATTGGACAAGAAGCTTCATTAATTACTCATTGTTGCCGAAGACGTTACCATTTTTTCACTTGCTTTTTTTCGGTTGCTTTTCCGTGCAATGTCATTGCGTCGAATTCGGTTATGGCCTCGTCAATAATTCAGCCGCGTCGCGCGTGTCGTTAAACATACGCCGAGCCGTCATAATTATTAATCTCGTTTACTCAAAATTATGTTCCGTCTGACCGTAACCGTCTCTGCAGACATTTAAACGAGAGGTATGCGCCGTCGTAGGTGGCGCCACTGCCCGGGGAGAGTCGATATTTCAATGTTGCCTGCGTAGTCTTCAATAGCGTGAATGCCTATTCAACTTTCTAGCCGTGGAGAATATTTTCGTCGGTCGGTGTCGCGTTTTAGGCGTGGAATCGGAGTATTTTCCAAATCGGGTTAAACGCTTTGAAGCAACGAATTAGTTGTCATTGCCAATTATTTGATCCGAAGAGAATTCGTTATGCTTCGAACGGGAAACGGATCTTCTTCGAGTACCTTCTTTAGAGTTATTATTTTTATATATACTTTTATATATGCACAATAGAAGATCTGGAATTTAATTTGTCGACCATGAAAATGTGTTATGATTCAAGAGCTTTATATATATACACATATATATTTATATATATTTTTGTAATTGGCGTATGTATATAATTTGTTAAAAACGATTGCTGTTATAATATTGCATTAATGTCGCTTTTTATACGAGTGCGCTCGTCAGCGTTGTTCATCTTTAACATAATATTAATATAAATTATACGAAATTTATATGCATACATTTTAAATGCCTACACATCGTGTGCTCATTTATCACGAACGCAGGTACGCTGGCATGCATACAGACGCGCGCGCACACACGCACCGCGTACGCACATGTACACAAATATATATATATATATATATTGCTTGTCGATCCAATACTATTTGAATTGTTCTTTCTCTTGTAATTTCTTCATTTTGTGCGACCATTTAAGGAATGTTCAATACAGCAGAAAAACGAAATCGTAACTATGTTTCCTCTGTAAATGTAGTTTTCTTTCACTACCAGCACCCTCTGCTGATTTCTTTGTACAGAAAATGCTACTTGAATTGACGATTCAGATCACATTTTACGCAACATCAAATCTCGATTAAATTTAATACCTTCATTAATACTAAACCATCCGAGTAAGTTCTTTTTTTTTTTCTTTTTTTTTCTTTTTATCACATTCACGTAAGTCTTATTTTTGCGAAATACTAAAAAAACAACTAACTTTTCGTATTTAATTATAATATAACTGCGCCTTTATTGCCAGTCTGTAAAACGGTAATATGAAACGTTTATAGAAAATCGAATTAAATTTAGTGAATAAAATTCAATCAAACATTCTATTCCAGATATAATTTGGCGTTTTACTTTTTTCTCGTCATCCCGGGTGTAAACGCCGGAATCAAAATTTGTTTAGAAAATAATTCATAAAAGGTCGCGAAATTTCTTATGCAAACCCATAAATGAGCACGGTTTTAAATTGTTAACAATAAATAACAGCTTTAGCATTTCGTTGAAGATAAATTTATGTTTACTGTGCATAAAGCAAAATATGTTGAACTTTTAATAATTTATTCATGATTCTAAAATTACCGTGTCTGTTTTGCAATGTGTCTTTTTGTTTGTAAAATATATATATACGTGTATCGATGCCGGTGTTCAATTTATACCACCAATACCTTGTCATATATATAAATAAGCACCTTAAAATAAGATACTTCATTTGGTTCGTATAATGATCCTAAAAAGCGTTCTAATTTCGAGGTTTATTTACATGGCACATTTATCAGTATCCATGTCATGCATTCATACACGTACATTAAGTTAATGCATTAATTCCCAATAAGAGTTTTTAAAAATGACTCATCTTTTTGGCCTCCGACTATGCAAATTGCAAACCAAAATATCTACCGGCCAAGTTCGATTCGTCCGTATTTAGATTTTTAATTCTCATTATCAAAATGAATTCATCGATTACATTTCGGAGTCATAAAATGATATGATTTTATTACAGTTAAAAAAATTGGCTCAAAAACATTTGACTGAATTTATATGACCGGAAAAGCTTATTGCAGACAGTAGCGTCGCGCGCATAATTAAAATACGTGATTGCAGTAGTTCGCATCGTTACCTGGATATTTTGGGGTTTTAATGCGCTTAACGATGTGCACACAAAGTGTCGTCGTTTTAATCAGACAGTGCAATATTGCAAAATTATTATCCGCTGAAAAACGCCGTCGTTCCTTCGTCTGCTATTTTATTCTCACAACAGTTTCGCGTAAATAATCATTACGCAGTAGGTTAATTTAATGTGCATGATAATAAAATACGTTAATTTCATTGTTACCAAATTGTGCTCCAATTTTTACGCCAATAAGTTAATTGTCAAAACCGAATTACAAGCTCACTTGCAAAGAAAACGAATGACTTTTGGACAATGAAAAAGGATAGATATATATAATGTCAACTGATACCAAGTAATTTTTACTTGCCTTTGTTTATTTTATTAATTATTTACATGTATTATTTGTTGTAATTCAATAATAAATTTGTTGTTTAAAATACAAAATTGTATACGCAAATATTAAATTGCATTGCAGTTTCTTTTCTTTGATGATTCACTTTGCGATGTGTGACTGATCGACCGGATATATTTTTGCGATTCTTTTTGGTACACAAAATATCAAACGAGAACGTAACATGATGTTTATTTAACTGTTAACTGTAACAGTCACCGCTACAGCCAACGTCAACTTACACGTTTCTTTGACATACATTAAACGTTTAATTATTGACATCTTATTAAACAGAACGTATATATTATATTTTTGCCGAGAAAAACTCCCGACATCACGCGAGTTAAACGCCAATTTATCGTCACAAACTGTATGGTTATGTTTATGTCGTTTCCATAAATTTTCGACAATAATTTGACATAAATCTTTAAAATTCGAGACAATCACATAAATTATCCTTAATCTTGAAGAGTCACGTTTCGATGATTTATGCATATACTAAAGGAAGTGTTTCGTTTATTTTTCAAGATCGTTTGTCGCTACAAATTTGCCAGCAAATCGTCAGTTTAATAACTAATCTATATTTCATTTGGGCTTTGTTTCAAATTGGTTTCGGTGTTACGACAGAAAGAAAACATTAAAACAAAGAAAAAGATCAAATTAAAATAATTAAAAAACGGTATTTCCTAATGGAACAACAGAAAGCATGATTAATTATATAATAAAATGTCATATGTGTGCGTGCAATAAAAGTATAATGTTTCAGAGTATGAACTCTGAATTGTAACAAGGTGTTTAAACTTTGCCGGTTATTGATTTCGATACGAATCGAATTACATAAGATACTGTAGAAAATTGCAACTATTGTTATAGACTAAACATTGATATGAGTTTACAGTGAGGCATTCTTTAACTAAAAGACAAATTACTTTATTCGTACTGTACATATATATATGTATATAAAATTTAAACAAAACTCTAGTTATTAATTATTCAATGAAATATGTTCGTCGTTCGTAAAATAAATTCCAAATCGAATTATCATTTCATTTGGTCTAATACGATCTTGTAATACGGAAAGTTGTAATTAAAGATGATAAATAATTCCTTTTCAATGACTGTAAAATAAAAATAGTGTTTAAAATTTACGATGAGACTGTTGTGTTGAAATCAAAATAAAAGAAACGATTTTTTTAATCGGTTGAATTCGAATAATGATTTCCAATTACAGCGTTACATAATTCAGTTAAACTTAATCCATTATTATGAGTTTTCAATCTATTTTTAGAAGTATATAAAACTTCATGTCACTGTAATATATGCAATGTAACTCAGCTTTCATGAACAAGTGCATTAAATTATTATACTGCTCGTTTCTTCTTAAATTTTACTTACACATGCAACTAAAAGAATTCGCAATTCAGGAACATTTCAATAATACTGTTGTTGTTTATGGTACCTCAGATCAATGTTGAAATAGAAAATAACAGACAGCGGCTCATAATTATTATCGACATTTCCATTAAATATAAAAATTGAATATAAATAGCAAAAATTGACCTGAAAATTGTACACCGCGTACTCCTCGATGATTCTTATTGATTATTTTAATTATAGTTCGGGAAATAATATTAAGCATTGTTAATTAATAATTATGCCATTAAAAAAGTCTTTGCAATTATGTTGTAACTCGTTATTAACACAATGCCAATTGTTAGAATAATTTAAAATGTATTTTAACAAAATAACAGTTTGACATTTTACCTCGGAGATCCGTTCCAACGTACGTAAATTCCTGAGCACAGCCGTACTTTGGATCAACTTTCAGTTCAGTCGAGTATATACGCGTGCATTTCTTTTATTATTAAATCATCCTCACGCTCGAAAGAGACGCTATTTTAACTTCCGCTGGAGAAAATCTGCCTCACAGCAAAAATCCGACTCGGCCAACGTGAATGAAGAAAAAATGCATGAAAATGTGAAATAAATTATATACGCTTGGTAATTTCTAAACCCGTCTTAACAGCAGTTTTCAGCGACGCGAACGTCTAAAGACAAATCATTATCGAAAAATGCGTTCCTGAAACAGAATGTTTTTGATCAACCGAGTCGAGTGGACGAAAAATAAAATCCAGAATTCGTGTTGCGCTCCCGTCCGTAATTCAACTTATTTTACAATGTCAACATAGAAAAACAAGACGAAACGAAGTAACCAAGTACTAAATGAAGGAGCGCAAGTTTTGCCAGCCCCGCGCGCTGTTACCACTCCTGCGTCTCGTCTTCCTTGAAGAACTTCCGCGTGTCGGTTTTGCGCGAACAAGTATATTACAAAAAAAGAGTACTTCAAAATGTTCGCAAACGATTTCTTAGGAATTTCTTGCGCAACTTATTCTCCTTTTTCTTGGTTCCTTTTTCTTCTTTTTTTGTTCCTTTTTTTTTGTTTTTTTATTGCAAACGTGACATATGTTCGTTATATCCGTATAAAATATAAATACACGTGAACAGTAAAACATAAACTGTGACAATCAATAACTTCCGGTCAAGATTACATATATAAAAGTTTCGATATCAAATCATAGACTTCAATCTGATTTTGATATAAAATTGATAGACGAATTTAATAACACCGGGTACTTTGTGCAGAGTCGATGTAAACTACAAAACGTGTATATATATACGTATATACAAACATGTGTTAGTTTTGCGCACTTTGAACCAAAATCGATTAAATTAAGAAGTTGGAAATGCGCGGATTACAATTTAATGTAATTATTTACGTATAAATATGTAATTATATAATTGACAAAATAATATCCGTTTATTTAACGTTCAAATAATGGAGATGAATAATTTCTATTCAAAATAATAGCTTCGGTCTGTTAGAGATAATTAATTGTAATTAATTAAATACATTCCAATTTGCGAATACTTTTTCAGCTTTCTCACTTCATTAGTCGCAAGTATTACGTATGTCGCGCGGAATTTATTTAATTTCGCTGTACGGTATAAAATAATATCTTGAAAGTTTATATCGTAAAATTATTGACTATATCTTCTTTGCCGCCCCGAAATATGAACTAACGTTACACGCATGGTTAACTAAATCCCCTTTCGCTGTAATTTTCGTATAAAGATAAATTAAAGATTCAGCGCTATAGATATTAAATCATTTAGAGCTCTATAGCTTATGTAAACCCGATTACATTTAATAGAAAGTAATTTAAAAGTTTTGAATATTTTGTTGCGAACTGCACGATTCTCGAAGGAAAGAGAATAATGCGTCTTGAGGCACCGACAACGAATTTCGAAATATATCTCTGCTGACTAAAGCACTCGATAAACTCAGTTTCAACATCGAACGGTCCACTGACTTTACTTATATATCTCTTTATTATACACACACACAACACATTCCGCCGCTTATAATTTGACTAAATCGTGTCTTGAATTGATCTTCGGCTTAATTTTACGTTACATTCACTTATTTACATAAAAACAATTAAGCGGATAAAAATGTGTAACATAAAACGTGACACATTTTCACATTTGTTCATATATATATATATATAAAGAGAAATCTAGATGTCGAAAAAGTAAATCGATTTGCTTGAAACTTACATTAATTCCAAAGTTATGCAGTTAAATAAAGAATATTAAATTTTTACGTAAACGTAAGAAAGCTATGTGTCTCAAAAGTGGGCCACTTAGACCAATGAGTAAACGTCGGATTCTTAAAATAGAAGAAAAAAATTGATATATAACTTGCACTGAGAAACGTCCATGTCGATTCCTATTAATATGTAAAATTCTTTAAAAAAGTTTATCACATTAATTGAGTCAAACGGTTCTTCTATATATTTCGTTCGTTTTAGGCTTCGCATTGCATTACGATCACTGTACAATTGCAAAATAACTCATTTGAATTTAAATCCTGACTCGCGACGTCGTCCACGTAGTCAGCCGGATTATTTCCAATTACGTATTCATTAATTTAATCTGAGCAATTTTCATTTCAAAAATTTAATATTATAACTCTAAGAAACGAGACATTTTATTCGCGTAAAATCACATCACCGATATGCCGTGTTTTGGTTTAATTCAGTTCAATGAATCATGTACGTTTCAGCCGCTGAATTATGTAAAATGACAATCGAACATTTGCCGAAAATAAAACACCTTTGGTTTTTGTAACGAAATCATTGCTGCGTTTATGTTTCGTGAAAAATAACCGTTTAATCGAAATAATTAGCTGGTTTCCAATAATGAATCGGTTCATAAATATGCGAGACGGCAAATAATTCGCATCAAATAATTGTCAGCGTATAAAATAGGTTTACAATTGGCGCGCGTTTCTTAATAATTTGCATTCCGTAAATTGATGCCATTAATTGAACGTCCAAAAGGTCGCTGATACTCGGGTTTGAATAGTCATGGAGCTGTCATCGCAACCTGTAACTTAATCACATTAAATCATGTATTTCTGAAGATCACGAAGAGACCCGGGATAATGGCCAGCGTAGTCACGATAAAACGCAGTTTGATGTTCGCCACGGAATGGCTATTTGAAACGTACTTTGCGCGAAGAATAATCCCTTGCTTTTCGCGATATTAATAATGGAAAGTTGTAATAATAAAAGTTGCAACAGTTGCATAATTTAATGAATGATATTTGAAGAAGAATGGTCACGGAATCAGGCATATGCAAATTCATAATTATTTTGATACGAAGTTATAAGGACGAAAGTGGGTTAAATAAGGAAGTCAATATTGCGCTTTACGTAACGACCGCGATCATTTTCGTGAAATTAAATGGCGGGCACAAAAAAGAGATAAATCATCAGAAATTAGAAAGAAATTTAATATCAGGCGATCAATCAGCGTGACCTCGATCGTTTGAAATTTACATTTCAAAGGCCGCGTCTCCTAATGTACACCAAAGGACGTCGAATCAAGACCGACCGAGCCGGCAACGAAAACAGATACAGTTGTTTGGATATTTGTAATGTTGGTATAAATAATCCATAATGGCTCGCGTCCGTCCGTTTGGAAAGTGGCATTCCAGGATCAGGAAGCATTTTGGTGTCGATGCCGTCGGATGCTAAACGCAGGCAAATTATCGTACTTCGGGATATATAGCTACCACGCGTATGTGCATTAGCAGTTATCTGCTATTGGAAACGCCAGAGAAAGGTACCTGATGAAGTCGCTGTACCGTTACGCGACCCATTCACGACCCACATTCACCGGGGACATCGTACGCACCGCGACGCTCCGTCGGAGTGCTCGGTGGGACCAGTGGATAGCATTTGGATGATTGCCTCGTGAATCGTACGGTACCCCTCGCATCAACTGATTCCACCGAATAGCGGTACATGCCTCGTTGTCAGCTTTTATTCACCAGAAATATCCGCGATGCGCATTCCCGACTCATTTGCCAACAATCCTCAAATTTTGGTGCTCAGTCATTTCGTTTGCATTCTTCGATCCTTTTTTGCAGTTTTTGTGACTCGCAGAGTCAGTTACTCGAAACGCGACGGAAATGCCGAAACAGCCAATTGGATTGCATTTCGTCAACAGATAATATGCTTTCAATCAAAATCAGTACTTTGTTCGTTTTCAATTAATAAATTTCGAAACATTTTAGTGCGTTTTGACCTTTTTGGGACCAAAGGCCTGGCAGGTGCAATTTTTTACTTTCAATTGTTTTATAGTGTATTCTTTTGATAACGATTGTTCGTAATATCAGATTAATGCAGTTGTCAAGCAAATGGATGGAATCTTTCAGTTTCATCTTTGTCGTGGTCAAAGATGACCAGCTTGTTTGGGAGGTGGAATATATGTGGGATTATATTTAAGTGTTCTGATTCATTAATTATGAACAATGTATATTGTTTTGATAACGTATGTTCTATTTAATTATCTATTTAATTGACAATAACGACAAGAATAAAAAAATGGAATTTGACCATTCATCTAAAGTGGGTAATAAATATAGCTTTCAATGAGATCAAGCAGGAAAATAATAATATTCGATCATCCCATAAAGAATTTCAAGTGTCGACTCACTTGGGGATGAAAACGCTCTACCCAATCCAATTCGCCGTATGTCTTCCTATCATTCGAGCTTTTTGCGTTTTTATAACAACTTGAACACCTCGATGCATACCCAACGATTCGGTGTTACAATATATATAACGTATTATCGATGCCTGTACTTTCGATTACCGCTTGTCACAAGTTAAAAAGACGAGTCAATTGTTTTTCAAAATAGAAACATCTGCTTATTTCTTTACAAGGTTTATATCGAGAAAGTAACGAATGATTTTTTAAATCAGTTACAATTTCGTCTAGCAAAACCGATAAAATAAGAATAGGGATAAAAATAAAAATCGTATCTGAAAATCGCTTATAACGTTTTGCACGAAAAATGTCGATTATATGATAACAATTATTATTAAAACGATGATTATAAATCCAGTTAGTAAAATTATCATATTCATTAAGGATCTTGATTGTCGGGATATGCGAGTTGCTTTTAATTTCAATAGCATTTTAATTGTAGAGTCACGCATGCTTTGTGAATACTAATCGGAGTAATACGCTAATAGAATTTTTACATATGAGACCTTTTTTTTATCGAAAGTTGTGTGTAAATATTATCTAAGGGATATTACAATAATTTATTGTACATGTGACTTTGTCCGGCTTATGAAGATAATTTAAATTTTTCAAATCGCATGATTAATTTGGAGCAAATATAAAAGAATTGCTTCTCAAAATTATCAGTATTTTATTTTAAATAAACAAAAAATAATTAGATAAGTATAAATATAGATTCCAGATAATAAATTCAATTTTAATATATGCAAATATTATTTGGCATTAAAAAATTATAATATAATTATGTAAATTATGTGTAATGATGAAAGAAAACTTAAATCAAATTCAGATATTATTTAATCAATTATAAATATAACTTGTGTATAAAATACAAATATCGATGAAATCATATTTCTCGGCTCATGAATATTTAAAAATTATTATTTTAGATATTATAAGCACATTATAAAAAATCAATATCATGCTACTACGGTTATTTTTATATCCCGTTTCATTTATTAAAACTTTAAAAACTGTTCTATTGTTCACGTTCAAAATACATTACAGTTAATGTAAAACTTGTGTATCAAAAAAATATATAAATATTTGAATAAGATACGCGCGCACTATTGGGTATGGATGTGCCTTTAATTAATGTTAGTTTTAAAAGGAGTTATCTTTGTGTTCTTGAATTAACATTAGAACATACTCGCGCTTGTATTTTATAATTAAATATTATATCCGCGTATGTTATAATTAACATTATTCCGTAATTTCTTGAATATATTAATGTTTTGAAATGCGCTCGTATTTCTCGCATTAAAAGGAAACAAAATAGCACCGGCCGTTTTTTATTATTATATAAAAGCGAAATCCATTTCCGGCCGCGCTTCATACGCTTTGTGACAAATTATAAATAGTCTATAAATTCCGCATTCCGGTAGTGTTTTAATTTTTACGTACTCAAATAATAAATTAAACGTCCTATAACTGACCAAATAACCATTTTAATTATATCATAACTTCGTATCGCATATTTTATTACGCTGAAATGATAGTATAATAGGGTAATGATGAATGTTTTACACGATACTAAATACGAAGGGTGCATTATCGCAGCATTAATCAACAAGTACCATTTTTATCTGTTATAGGACTGTCGCATGTGCGAGCCGTACAAGAAACGGACGTTGATACGCACGAAGGTTCAACGGTAATGCTACAGTGTCGATTTCCACCTCCTACTATGAATGCAACTTGCTTTTGGCTCACGCATACGAATAACGCCCACGACAACGCCGCAATTGAAGCAATTGCTTTGGCTCCTCACTACAAAGTACACATGAATCTCGCCCAAGGCATATATGATCTTGAAATACGTAATGTTTCGTACAATCGGGATAATGGCAAGTATGAGTGCCGAGTTAAGGATGGCAGTACCGGGGCTAACTGGTTTCATAAAAATGTTACGCTCACGGTCCTAAGGGCGCCCGGACAACCTACAATTAGTCCTACTTATGCCATCGCCAAAGAAGGAGAAGAACTTAAACTTAATTGCAATACTTACGGAGGAAGTCCGGAACCAGAAGTTAAATGGTTCCGAGGTGACAGTGCACGTGTCTTACATAATGGAAAAGAATTGATTCTGGAGCCAACTAAAGATGACGATCGGGCACTTTTCAGGTAGGAATTTTAAGTTAGAATTACAAGTTCGAGATATTTTATTGAAATTCTTTATTATACACACATTTTTTAATACATTTTATTTTACGCATATCGGTAACTTTAAATTAATGCAATAATAATACAATGAATACTTACCGTTTATTGTTATAGATGCGAAGTGCATAATCGTGCTATGCCACAAGGCGAAAAGTTGACTGCGACGGTGTCTTTAGATGTGCAATATTTTCCGAGAGTATCGGTAGGACCAGAAAATCCATTAAAAGTTGAAGCTAATAGTACGGCAGCCTTGGAATGTCACGTCGATTCTAAGCCTTCCGTTAGTAACATTAAGTGGTACAAGGATGGTAGTTTTATTGGCACTTCATTTAGACATATTATATCTAAGGTGACTTTACAAGATGCAGGGATATATACCTGTTCTGCGGATAATGGTTTGACTAGAAAAGGCGAAACTTCCTTATCCCTGGACGTATTATATCCACCTACTGTAGCAATCGAAGGCGAAACAACCCGCAATGTTGAAGTCGAAGATACCGTTACAGTGCATTGTAATGTTTCTGCAAATCCTAAACCGGGTGTAGTCGAATGGTTACGGGAAGGACGACCGGATTTCCGTCAACATGGGTACATCTTAAGATTAAGCAGAGTGACAGCAGATCACGCAGGAAATTACACGTGCCGAGCTATTAATACTATTTATCCATCTGGGGGAGAACGTAAAAATTATACAGCTTATGCGAGGGTTATAATTCGAGTTCGCCATAAACCTGGTCCAGCAAGAATTACACCTGACTCACCAGTTGCTGCTGAGGGATCTACAGTTATTTTGACTTGTATGGCAAGTCCAAGTGGTCATCCGGAACCGTCATATCAATGGTCGAAAGAAACTGAGGGTGGTAGAACATCTACTTTGTTACCACAATCTGGTCCTACATATAAAATTGATTCAGTGACCCTTGGTAGCGAAGGTACCTATAAATGCCATGCCATGAACGAAATTGGAATCGGCGAATCTGCGTCAGTTAATCTTACCGTTCACCAAGCACCGAAAATTCTGACTAAACTTCAACCACATGTTACAAGAAAGTAAGTGGGTTATAGAAAAATTTACGGTTACATGAATTAAATTTATATTAAAAATGTTAGGAAAGAGTTTTCCAGGTCACGCAACAGTTTTATCAATAATAAATGCAATTTTGTCTTTTCTTATTTATTTAATATGAGCTTCTTAGCTTGTAACGTGATAAAATGTATTGTATGTTAATTTAATGTAACAATCACACATATATATATATATATATCTTATTCATAACATTATACTATTGGATTGATACACCAATATGATTACCATAAATTTGGTAATACCTTATTTTACATTAGTTTTTTTTCTTTTTTTTTACATTAGTTTCTTTCACACATTTCTACATTTTTATAGCAACATAAATTATATCATTTTGAATTATTAGTTTCAAACGATTGAAATGTGTTATTTATTTGAATTTACAGAATTGGAGAATCATCTTTCCAAGTATTTTGTGTGGCCCAAGGTAAACCTCGTCCGACAGCAAGATGGTTGAAAGATGATCAAGAATTAACTGCGGATGAAAAATTATACAAAGTAATGACAACAGTCACGGAAGGTCATGGCAAAGTTGTGACGGTGAATTCAACGCTCAATTTCGTCGGATTTGCGCGACCCAATACAGATGAATTGGTAGCAAACGACCGTGGAAAATACACTTGTGTATTTCACAACGATGTTAAAAAAGTAGAATCCCAAATGATGCTGAAAGTTGAGCATGCACCTATAGTGCTTCATCAGCATGGAAAGGTCGCATATAATCTGCGAGAAACTGCAGAAGTTGCTTGCAAAGTTCAAGCTTGGCCTAAGCCCGAGTTCCAGTGGAGTTTCGGTACTAATGTAGCGGCTCTACAAGGTTCATCTAGTGATGGTCATTACGAAATTTCAACTAGCACCGACAATTATGATGTTTTCACGTCAGTTCTCAAAATTACGGATATTCGACAATCTGATTACGGTGCTTATAGTTGTAGAGCGATCAACGTGTTAGGTAGTACAACATCCTCGATTAGATTACAACCAAAAGGAGCGCCTGAAAAACCACCAAATGTGTCAGCTATGGATATTGGTCCCACTCACGTAGCACTACGTTGGGACCTTGGTTTTGATGGCGGTCTTCCAATCACAAAATACTTCGTATCTTATCGAAGGGTTGCAGGTGGCGAAGAAGGATATGCGTCTGATTGCGTACCTCCTCGTAGTCCATCAGGACAATGGCAAGAATTAGATTGTCGTATGTCAAATCCATGTAATGTGACTGATCTTGAACAACACCAAACATATACTTTCAAAGTCAAAGTATACAACACTAAAAGCAATTCCGATTATTCTGACGAAATATCCGCTACAACTGCAGTTGCTAAAATCCCGACACCTTTAAGAGTGACGTATGATCCAGAGAGTGCTAATTTAGTTATAAATGTGGGAGCGACTTGTTTAGCGTTAGTTGCTTCAATTGAACGCTTCGACGATGGATCTGATAATAGTTGGAAATATGTAGATGAATGGGCTCTAGAAGTTATGGGAAGTGCTCCTACTCAAAGAGAAGGCATCCTGGATGATCCGGATATCAGCGGATCTGAGCCAAAGATTAGAATAAGACTGTGCTTGAAAACAGACAGACAAAAGTGTGGGGATTATACTGATGCTGACAGTGAGTTTAATTACAAAATGACATACGTAAATTAAAGTCAAGCTTTTTCTCCTTATTCTAATAAATCTGACAGAAACTTAGTGTGACATTTGAAATTTTATGACATAACGTTTTACAATTAAGAGGATATGTCTTGCTGAAGAATTGGAAATATTAATTTTTAACTTTAAACTTGTTACTTTAAATACAATTCGATTTAATAAGAATTTATTTTGAGTTTGAATTATTTATTGGTAATCGAAAATAGTATATTTAAAAATAAATTATCTGTCGGAACTTCCTGTTTGACTGTAAAAATTACACTCAGACTATTAAAAATAATAATTATTTCCAACTGTCAACCCCCGTTGACATAATTTCTGCATATAACAAAAATCAATTATATTGACTGATCGTTTCATAACTTCCGGTGATCACTGTGTGCAAAAACGTAGATTTGAGTTAATCACATTTAAAGTTTAAGTAAACTGCAATTAAAGTTATTTCATAGCGAATAGATTCAAAAATTTGCATCGAAATCATTTTAAATTTTGCACGAAAAATCTAAAAGTATAAAAGACAAAAGAATTACGCCAAAAATAAAAATACGTATCTTGGAAACTTTGTAGATGCATATGCCCTCTTTACCTATTTACACCACGTTTCTAAGTTTCAAAGCTAAAGCGTTTAATTTTAAACTTGCAATAGTTATTTTACTATATTTATGTTTAATTTAAGTTGGACCGTCCTACATAGCTCACGCTGGAGCCCTCGCCACACCTACGTTGATTGCTTTGGTGGTCAGTGGGGCCGTGTTTCTGTTGTTTGCCGCTTTGTTGCTACTGTTTTGCCGTTGCCGACGCAAACACGCTGCCAAGGCTAAGGACTACGAAATGGATTCGAATGCGTAAGTTAGCTTGATACTTTCAATTCGTTTCGCCATCCTTGAAAGCATTCATTAGTCTTTGCGAGAGCAGTCTATGTCGCGCGTGCTAAGCACTTTTTTCGCTATCGTGTTCTTTACGTTGCCATACTCATATAGTATAACGAGTGGAAAAACCATGGTGGATCGTAAAGCGTGAAATGAAAGTCTCATCGAGTTGTGCGGGTGATATGGCGATAGTATATAATGGGCAGGGGAATAGAGGAGGAAAAAGTAAACCTTTTCCTTGAGGCATCTTAGTCGATACTTTTGGCGCAAAAACCATACCTTGTTCTCATCCTTAAGGCGATCTACCTACTCAGTGAATGACGATAGTATATGCGCTCTTCTCGGCTTATTTCGAAGATGCATGGAC
>JABFQC010000110.1:0-37692 GCA_022817085.1 Psilanteris sp. ZL-2020
TAGGTTGAGGGTGAAGGAGTGGGGTGTGATGGGAGGATTGGTGTTGTTGGGAAGTGAGTTAGTGATATGAGTCTTTTTGTAGCGCGTGTTTAAAATATAGAGCAAGATGAGTGATACTCAGAAACAAAAAAACAATGGTGTTTTGAAGATTTGTTTTTGTTTTTTGTTTTTATTTTAATTTTTTTGTTTTGTTTTTTTTTGTTTCATTTTTTTTTTTTTTTTTTTTTTTTTTTTTTTTTTTTTTTCACGGCGTATCGCGAATCCATGCAGCGTATTAGCGCTATTTCAACGAGCGCAAAACAGATTTCGTCTTTTCATATTCTCCCTCGGTCTGTTTTATTGGCTAATCAAAAATATCGAGTTTCCGTTCATAAAGAAAGGCCAATTATTATCTTCCACGCGAGTTTAAATTCAATAATGCGGTTTTGATTGTACGGAAATGAAAAACCGTATTACTTCCGCGCGGTCGACGCTCGTTTTTGTTGCGACCCGGTGCGCGTCTTGCAAATCAACTTTCCGGGGCAAAAAGACGGGATTTTTACGTACAAAAATCGGAAGCGTTCGCCTGGCCAGAGTCGGGCATCGCCGCGCAAGACAAAGTTCATGAGTAATATCTTCGAAAACGCATCTTGAATCTAAATAAGAAAATAATGACATTGAATTTAGACGAGAGCGTTAGCAGACTTGCGCTTTACATTTCGAATAAAGTTGGCACGTAAGTGCGTTGCCGGCTCGTTATAAAGTCGCGACACACTATTACCAAGTTGTATAAAATTCATTCCGAGTTGGCGAACAGTTAGTTTGATTATTTAACTGACGCGTCCGACACGCACGCGCGCAACGCCAGGGCGTCGCGAATTAAAGGCCGCGGGGAGTAAGAAAAGTCCCAACAACGGGCCGGCAAAAATTCGCACGATTCACGGAGCGTTTCATTGCGAAATATCGATCCATAACGGAGTTAAGCCCGACCCGCTTCTTAAGCTGCTTCTGAAATACTGCCGCTAAGCTACGTCATTGCGCGGCGCGTTTCACGCCCGGCATTGCCGATCCGCTCCGGAATCACGTACGAAAACTTCACCTGGGCGCGCTTCGCCGTTATTTCATCTTTATCATTCGCGCACGAACCGAAAAAGACAAAGTACAGTCGTGACACGGGCTCAGCCGTTGCGAACTTTGCGCGCGATATCTTATTGCGATATCGACGCCCGACAACAGACAACGTGATCTATGATCGGCCTCTCGCGTCAACCGTTCGCCCTTCTCCCCTCCCCCAACACAGTCTTATTCAATTTTTTACAAACGCGCTTAAGCCGAGCCCCGACAAAACCTGTCAAATTATAAATATTTAATGTCCCGCGAGGTAATCTCGACGTATCAACTTCCCATCCAATTCCGTCCTTCTTGCTTTGAAATCCTCCCGCTGGCTTTCTTACACGCTCCCAATTTTAAACGCGAGTTTATCAACGGATCCAACTGCAGCGCGAACCATTCGTTTGCGTTTTTTTGTCTTCTTTTTGTGTTTCTGCTTTTTCGAAACGTTTCTCAGTCAATGCCATTAATGATGGAAAAACGCGGCATTAATAAATGACTTCGAGCTATAAACTGCTTGTTTACACAAAACCTGTAATTAATTACATTTTGAAACGCGATAAATTATTTTTCGAATAACTTTGCAACTAACAAATAAGTCGGCGGTGTAAAATGGTTCGCTCTATTACAGCAGGGTCGGCGATAAAAAAAGGGAAAGGCGCATTCGTTCGTTACTTTGCGAATTAATGCGAAAAGACTTACTGAATAGTTTTTATTATGATTGCCCATCGAATTAGTAAATATGTTCGGCATTGCTCTCGGTTTGCTTTACGGATGATTTGCGATCAAACAACGTTATAAGTTCCAGCCGACATAATTAATGGCCCGCCACTATATTAAGCGCGCGGAAAAATGTGCGAACGATTTTGTAACGCGCAATATTATAACGCGTTACGCGCTAAAACGGACGATCAAAATTTAAACGACGCGCCACAGGCTTCTTCAAATATTCTAACGCCAATATTTGCGCCCGCGTGCTTTCGCTTCGAGCTCTTAAAACTATTAACGCGTTCGACTGCCCGTCTAAACATCTAATTTTTACATTGCGTGCGCACTCGTTCGCGGATATGAATATTAATTATCCGATGTAGAAATCTGTGGTCTGCCAGTTGAAAACGACCGGCCCAAGCTTGGTAAACCGTTCGAATGAAACGAAAATTACCTCTGGTCCAACGTTGGCAGCCGACAGTTCACTGTGTAACTCATCAATATCATTAAAATGTACTTGTGATTAGTTCGCACTTGTGGTTAGAGTGGCAAAGACGGAAACTATACATTAAGGAGTAGTTAAGCAACATTGGCGACGGTGTTACCCGATTGGGTGACCGTTCTAGAAAATGTTTTATAATTATGAAAATACGTTTTCAGATATTATACTATTTACACATTTTCCAACGTTGGACCAGAGGTAATTGGTGTTTCATCCCCACAATGGGCCATCATTGGCAATTAATGGTCAGCCAACCGTCAACAGTGTTGGGCCAAGCTTGGGCCGTTTGTATTTTTCTACATGGGATAGATTTCATATCAAAAACCAGAGACAAGCCGCTAATTAATCGGCATCATCGCGCGCTCGCGAACCACGTTATCACGCAATTGTCTTTGTAAATCACTGCGTCGCAGCGGCTGGATCTTTCATTTTTATTCCTTCGTTGAGTCGCGACGCGAGGGAAAAGTTGGATATTTGGATCAGCTGATAAGCCAACGCATAACCCCCGACAATCGACCGGGTATACGTTCCGAGCCGAGTGCCGCGTGAAATTGCGTAATAAGAAAGTGTGAAAATGCGCCGTCGAAAAATAGATCCTACTGGTGCGGCGCGCTAACAAAATCGACAATGAATCGCGATTAAGTATCCCGATAGCGTTAATACCGCGCGCATATCAATATCGCTTCAGAACTGATGGAATTTATGGGCCGGTGAAGTGCAGTTCGGTGTTCCAGTGAGCCGAACACTCATCAGATATGCACCCTTCCAAATATCAAGTAATTGACATATAGGTTCTTCGGCAAAACGAAAAAAACACAACGCTCGCGCGCGCAAAAAAAATCTTTTTTATCCGCGTAAAGCATTCAAGAACAACGCTTCGTACTTTTGTACTTGAGGGCTCGGCGCGCGCTGACGCGTTATCGCGAAAATTTGAATTACGACAAAAATAAATGATGATGAATGCCCCGCGCGTTGATGATTATAAATCGCTTATTCCTAATGCCGGCGAAATAGTTTAATAGTTTTTTGCCGCGAAAGACCCCGGGCTTGCGTTATCGAAAGGAATGAATGGCTCCTCGGAAAGCCCGCGAATTTTCGGGTATTAAACGCGTGATAGATAGGATTCGAAGGCAAAACAGCGCCACTCACGGAGCTTATTATTTCGCTCGATATTCGCGAACAAATGGCCCCGGACGCACGCACGTAATGTCGGCGCGCGCGTTTTTTGCTTTATTATTTCATTACTGGACCGTCTATACAAAGCGGAGCGAAATAAAAGTCGCCTATCGAGCACTGTGCAAATACGAAACTGTTCGTTTCGTATTCAAGAGCAAAAATGTACACTACTGTTTTCGTAATAGAAATTACGGCGCCACCTGTCAGATGTACGCTGCGCGATCGTTATCGCTTTGAAATACTATCGTTAGCCTATTTTTGCAACGCCGCGCTCTCGACGTGTAAGTCTCAGAAATCCCAGTCAGACGCGATGCGCGAAACCGAAAAACAAAATAAATTTACGACGTCAAAATTGCGCCGTAATATGGTCAGTTGCGTTTCAATTCGAACCGCGCAACGCTCGCGTTTGCCAGGATTCAAAAGCCGCGCAACTAATTGCCGGCCGTCTAAAAATTATTCACTTTCGCGCTCGTATTAATTACTCCCGTTAAAAGAGCAGAAGCATTTTATTCCCAATTGTTCGTGCGCGGGCGTCGCTCTTTGAAGGAAATTAAACCGGCCTGGGAGTACCCGCGGCGGTAAATTTGCCAAATGAAGCCGCGCGCCCAACGGCAGCCCCGCGCCGAGATTCACATCTGGCCGAAAGAAATGACGGCGCGCGCAATAATTGATGCCAAGCCGTGATTTGCGTGCGCGGACCAATGGTCGGCAGGCTACTTGGGATGCAGACGGGCGCGACGAGCGGTTTTCGGCTCGCGCGATTTCGCAAAAATTATTTATCGCGAATGTTTTGCGACGGACCTAATCCGGAGAATATTAAACACGCCGGCGCGCCTATTAAGTGACCATTAGCGCGGGTACGCACGTACTCGCGCACGCTCGTATTTTAAATGAGGTCATTAACCAGCCGCACGTACGATTATTGTAGATTACTTATCGATTATTATTGTAATGGTTCGGAGCAAGTGCCGCGCGGAACGTCCATAATTTGCAATAACCGACGCAATAACCATAGCTCCTTAACGCGCGGAATAATATCGCGCATTGGTTTTAGCGCGCGAACGCGAAAAGAAGAAAGCCCGGCAAAAAAGGCCGCGCCACTCTCGGCGCGTCGTAACCTTTTCATTAAAAGTGGCGCGCGTTTCCTTCGGAATAAATCGCGCCGGGTTTTGCACTTGTCGTCATTAAAACGTCGCCGCTTTGAATGAAAATAAAGCTACCGGCAAAATTGTTTCGCTCAGAACTGACGCTGATTTTTTGCGCCGCCCGAACGCGCGACAAAACTCCGCTCGCAGAGTCGTTTAACGCTGATAGTTGTTTGTCGTTTGTTCCGCTCGGCCTGTAAACTTTGTTCCAATTTAAACGGCGGCATCGGTCGCTCGCGCAGTCGAACGCAAAAGACAAACATTTCAATTTTGTTTAGAACGCGGCGCAAACCTCGACCGGATCGAGCGCGCGCCCTGGCTGTAATTGCCGGTCAACGGGAAAGAATCGTCGGCACTTTTTCGCCGATCGTCGTTTTTCTTCGCGCGTTCGGCGACGCGATATTAAATTCGATTTTTGATAGCGTTGACAAATGTCGATCCATTTGAATCGTTTTCGACGCGAGATATGCACGTACGCGGAGCGCGCCTAGGCGCGTGCGCCGAGCGCTCACGAACAAGTGCCGGCGAAAAAGTAAATCGACGCGGCGGGGACCGAGTGTGCAAGATGGCCTCGGAAAAATCAACGATTTTCAATGAGGATAACGTACGCGTCTGCATAAAGCGTACAAACGGCTCGTCGTTTTAAGCGCGGCGACGGCGCCGCGTCTAATCATTCCCTCGGGACACAAAGCGCGTCAAATTTTTTAGTCGCGACACCTTTTGATTCATTAAACGCGCGCGTTCGCGGCAGCAATTCACGACGCCTCAATCCGACGCGCGTGTCGCAAAGTGAACGATATAGTGGCGCGCGGCACGCGATGCTATTGGGACGCTCGCCCTAATGGCGAGTGTTCATTTAAAAATACAACGCCAACAAACGAATTACATTACGCGCGACACATAATAATAACGCGCGTATTGACGGCGCCTAATTATTATTCGAGTGTGGTCGTGTTCGCGGCAGTCGGCGTAATGGAATTGATGCGTCGTAATGCTTTCTTTTCAAAGGATTAATCCTGAGCCGACGCCGTGTACTTTTCATTTGCGTAATTAAATACTTGAGTCAGCGGATGATATTCGTTATTGATGGCCGCGCGGTGCTTAATTTCGTAGATTGTTTTTGTGCCGCCGACGTCGCTAGGTGTAACCGTTTATTTGTTCTAATCAATTAAAGTGTGTCCCCGAAGTCACGCTCTAATATGACTGCATATACTTCGAAATCGCGGCAAACTTTTCTCGGTCTTATTCCGCTGATACGCTCTCTCCGTAATGTCTGCTGTTTTATGTCCTGCAGGATGCTGTTTTATTTTTTTATATTTTATTTTATACTTATTCCGTGGGCAAATAAAAAACATATCAGCGCGCACATTTTTAAGTAATGTTATTAAAATGGGAGATAATACAACACCGTAAACTATTATTTTGTTAGTTTTGTTGTTTATTCATTCAGACGCTGTCACGTAACTGTCAAAACGGACGAGCCTGATGAAAATTAATTTGATTTCTGTTGGCCCTTGAACTATTTTATTAAGCCGAATACTCCCTATTAAAATTATGGTTTCGCATCAATATCGATTTTATGCGACTATATATACATATTGTAATTCGAATTCCACCAATTATATGGCCTTACGTTAATTCCGACTTATAAAAAATGTAAATTTGTATTTCAAACAAAGCGCACTTTCCATATGACAATTCGGCATTATATATAAAACCACGGCACATAACGACTATACACGTTTCATGCTCCGAATTAAATAACAACAACGGCTCTAATAATATTAATTATAAACTTCATCAGCGTCATGAATAACATAAAATAACGATGTCATAAATTAATTTTATAATATTCATTAATATTATGTATCAATTATATTGAACTTATAAGCATTTCGATGCGAGTGCGTTTCACCGTTTATTATTAATTAATTGAAAACATTATGTTATTTAACGTTTTAATATGATTTGTATGTACGAGTATTCACTGAAATGTCGAAATTGGCATTATTTATTTTAATAGGAAAAAGACATTTACCGAGCACAATGCAATTGCTAACAGTTACAGTGACGTCGCTGCGCATACCATTACACTTTTTCAGTGAACGCGGCAACATAAAATGCATATATATATATATATATATAAACAAATGTTAGATTCATTTTGTTAGATTAAGAGCATACATAAAATTTGACGACAAAAATGATATACGCATACATTCATTGATGTTGTGGATTTTAAGGTTAATGGGTTTCTGATCAAATATTTATGTCGTATTTCATTCATCCGAAACGCACCAAAAGTTCTAAGATTCATATACGAAGCGCAAGCACGGAACTCGAAGTAAAACATTGAATTCATTAACAATTTTAATCGTGCCTCGCGAACGAATTTGTATTCAGTCTTTCGTCTACAATGTAACCTGTAATAAGTAACATCTCAGTGACAACATTATTCCGTAATCTAACGAATCACATTAAAGCATTTGTCTCAACATGGGTGTAATCATACAGCAGACAGTTGGGCTCTGAGTAACATGAAACGCCAGAAACCGCTCACAGCTACAACGAAAATGCAATCCCCTTGGCAGATTAAATTCGTGTTCTTGCGACGGCGACATCGGCATTGATATTCTACATACTGTTCGAATCAAAATATCGAAGACTGTTGGAACACTATCGTCTCATACGTGCTAACATAAGTCCGCAAATCCGACTCGTATACATCGCGCAAAAAGAAACGATATCTAAAACTTGTGCATTACCATACCTTCACCCCAGCAACGTTCGCGAAACCGCAATACGCGTGCAATCTCAATCTCGGTCGATCCGACTTTGCTATATCGCGTATTTTGGTATTTAATGAACGTAGAATCGGTAAACGAGTTGAAACGTAAGGAGAGCCGGAAATACGATTATTAATAAGTCAAACTGCAATTATAAGATATTTATCGAGTGCTTAAATTTAACGTAATGAATCGCAAACAAATAGCGAGTTTTCGTTTCGACTTCAGCTACGATTTTACAGGCATTTTCATTCGAATTTAACGAGACAAAATATGTGAATCATTGATTCCGCTTTGAAACAAACAGCCGCATTAATAGTGCTTGATGATTCCGTTGAATCCAAAATTTTCGCTTTCCAAGTTATAAAAATAAATAAATAACTGCAAATATAAGTTATGAAACTGGATCTTTAAGTTGCAGTGATATCACTTTAAGACTGCTGACATATCATCGTGTTCGGGTTACAAAGTTTCAAACTATGATGTCTAATATCCTTAATATTTGAAGCTACTGAGGGGGAATGAAACTGTGATCTTCACAAGAATAATAAAGACGCGCGCATTAATAAAGTATCTTAAGGCCTTTTTTTATGTTTCATAATAATGTTTGCATATTTAACTTCGCGGTATTCCTTGTATTGCAAACGTATTTATTTTTATCACCGAAATTGCGCGTGAGAATGTATTTCATAAATGCGCTTTCTTTTACAATTTATACATTATCCTATAATTAATTTGGTTTTGTACAAAAATTGAAATAGTAATAAGATATCGCGTTTCATTGGAGATTGCGCAGCTGAATGTAAATATTATCATAACAGAAAAAAAAGGCGCTTTTTCATACATGTGTAATACTAAACCATGTAAAGTTAAAGAAACAAAAAAATTAGTTTAATACTTATTCGAAACATTGATCAATTTTTTTTTATAAAAACAATTCGAAAAATAGAAGTGGAAAGCAAATAGATAAAAATATATTTTTATTATTCTATCACGCAGTTGACAATCTAAAAATGCAATAAATTCATGTACACGACCGATACAAAAAATATATGTAATACTTCTGCTTGATCAGTAATATTTAATGACGGATACACAAAAATTGATAACAAATTCAACCGCGCGGTTTGATTTTTTCGTGTTTTTTATTTATATATAAATATATTTTTTTAAAATTGATTCCATGAATATAATAACTTTATTTCGAGGCCGTAATAAATGAATGTAATATAGATGCATCGAATGTTAAATTTTAACAGCAGCGTACATATCTTGACAGATTATATTTATAAACTACCACAATCGAATACACATTCGATTTCCTAGTGTTTCAAAAATATACATATACATCACAAGAAATAACCAATTTCAATCTACCCGCCAACACTTGATTGTCCTCATAAAGCTCCATTAACTCGCTGTAAACGCTTTATCGAGGATGTTTCTGCTATCAGGATGCACTTAATCAGATTCATAAACTGTTCAAGATGATTACGCGATTCGGTACATTCCTCATTGCCAACCCGGGTGTTTGTCAATTTGAAAGCACGTTTCTCGGCAGTTGAACTACCGGTGGGTTAATTAGTTTTTTTTCCCGCGCCGCGCGGTTAAACTTGTGAACAAAGTGGGAAGAAACATATTTTGCGACCATTTTTGAACATAACAATGGCGCATCGTAAAATCGGTCTTATCTCCGTCGAGAAGAACCGACTGCGCCACGAAAACTTACCGGCAGAATTACGTTCTTGTTCGCAACTGACCCTTATGGCTACTCTCTGCCGTTCCGCCACGAAATCGCCTTTGCCAGACCAACTTGGACCGAACTCTCTGCGGCTTGCTCCGCGTCTTTGCGTCCCCCGCGTCTATCTTAACATCCCATCTACATTGTCTAGACTCTATTCTTCGTTGGCCGCGTCGGCAAATTTATGTCACGGCGAGAAACAATTGCGTTTCTTTCACTCGAGGCAATCATCGTCTCGAGGGCGACCGAGGCTGAAACGCGCGCCCCGACTGACCTTCTTCATGTTTGCATTCGCTTAAACACTCGCCTCTTTTCGTGGAGATAATTTATGTACTCGGTTGCATGCGCACCTGCACAATACTCCACGGATCTTACACGCGCGCGAATACTTTCTTTTATTATCGCGCCGGAAACAATTTGGACTTAACATCGGACAAGTCGGGAGCCGTGCACTTTGCGCCGCGTCGAACATACTTCTTTTAAAACAATCGGCGGCGTTAAATTAGCCGCGTGTACAAAGTTCGTCGCGCAGTTTGAGTTAAGCAAATAATTAATCGTTAACGAGCGCGCGAAAATGTTTATCGGGTGAACGCGCGACGCGTAATCCGCAACAGAACGCTCTCGAGCGATAAGTTGCGACGCGCGAGTCAAACACGTGTCGGCGGATCGCGTCTTAACGGGGCAAGTAGTTCGACTTTGTTTTCGATCCGACGAACTTCGCCAACTAGCGCCGACTCGAATTATAAAGCGTCGCCGGCGTTTCGTCGCGTATACAAAAATAGCACGGCTACTTGAGTCCCGAGTATCAATGTTTTACGCGCGGTGTCGTATGAAAATCGATGGCCGCTATTGTTCGAAACAATTAGGATGGTGTAATCAAGATGGAGAGAAATTGTTCGCGATTAATGCGATTCGCATTGACGCGCGTAGACACGTGTTTATAAATATATCGAAACAGTTGTCTGCAAACAGCCGCGCTGAATCGGCTTCGTTGTATGATTTATCCACGTAACCGTAGTTCGATTACTGATTAATGCAAATCGCGCTGAAAAATTAACTGCCCTTTAAGCTCGGAGGAGTTCGTTGAATATTTGAGCGGCGTGTATAGTTGTTGCGCGCACTCGTTGACAAATAAGATTAATAACTCCGTCGGTGTTTTTATTGATATTGAGTACGCTTGTAGATGCCGCGCGTTTCAATTATATTCGAAGGATTTAATTATACACGAACACAATACATTTAAATTATCATATAAATTGCCACATGCAAGATAAAACCGCGCGTATTGTACGAAAGTAGCCGAGAATGTTGCACTTCTACAGGTCTTTAGTAAGATTATACGTTTATTAATTATTGTTTGTTGTTGAGTAAATACAATTGGTCTTTTACAACGGCGAACGCGGTATGCGTGTGTACTTTGTAAAATGAAATACACTATTTTTGTGCATAATAATAGAATAAATGTTAATACACAATTAAAGCATATTTACACAATTTTTTAATTATAAAAAGCCTTTGCGTACAAATATTTAAACGAAAGATATGTTTGTTTCGTAAACACAAATGCAGCATTAATAGTATTCGCGGGGTAAGATAGCTCGGGCGGCTTAACAAAGTTAATTAAAAAATTGACTTCTTACCAAACCGGCGACGTCATTATCCGCGTGCAAAAAACTGCAACAGAAACATGGTTTTCTTTTCAAATTTTCGTCCGCGGCGACAATGTAATTTGATTCAAGACGATATGACAGTCGGTTTGTAAGGGAGCTCTCTCTCTTTTTTTTTTTGTTTTTCTCCCTAGGCAAAAACATATTTCGCAAGTTTATTCGCAGATTCCTTCACAGCTGGTATGTTTGCAGCAAAGACTTTTTGCGAGTTTTATCCTTTATGGCGGCGTAAGTCGGTTGGTTGACAAATGATCGCGCACTCACCTACGCTTTCTTTCATCGAAGCCTCTGTATTTCCCCCGAGGGAGTGAATCCCGCGCAGGTCGACGGCAACACTCAGGCGCGCATTAAAATATAGATTTTATTGTTTTGAAGCTGACGTTCCCGGGCGATTTATATCGCCGTTATTTATATCGCACACGGACACAGCGATTCGTTTCGCGATTGTAGTTTGTCTCCGTATCCACTTTATTAGCAACGTCAATGTCCGACGCGAGTTTCGTCCCGCGACGCATACGCGGAGATTGATTGGCGCGGAAAAAACCGAGCGCGGGATTCGCAGACCTTGTTCGCCAGTTTACGCTTTTCCCGGAACGGAATCGCAAACGAGGCAAAGTTATTTTGCGAGCTTTTCCTTCACGGCTTTCCCAGGGGTCAGAAACGCGCGCGGAGACAACCAAACACCATCCGCCTTGACTTATTCGTCGGGATCTACTTTCCTGCTGCTTATTTCAATTGCATTTCCAACTCCGACCTTTGCATTGCTTGAAAACAGATCCGACTTTGCTCGGGTCATGTGCCGAGGCACGCATCCGCAAAAGAAAGACCTCGCTTTATTCGCCGTCCGAGTGTGAAAGAGCGAGTCAGATAATCCGATGATCATTGAAATGGGCTCACGGGTCTTTTGTACATCTCGCGTTCGAGTCGGCCGACAGAAAGGACTTGGATAACACGGAGCGCGCGTAATGGATTCGAATAACATTCGACACGGTTCGAGTTTTACGTTGTCACCGTCGAAAGATCCGCCGGCACGAAGATCCCGCGAAATCGCCGCTCGCAGTTTTACTCGCAAGAAATTAGCTGGAACGCCGAGCCACGTCCAACGGACGTTTCAAATAACAACCCGACGGCGTACAAGGGGTGATGAATGGACCGAGACATTCAGTCCGGCTGTAACCGCGCGCGGCTAAGGCGAGCTTTTTGTTCGAGTCGGTAGTTCCGCTCGTGTAATAACAGGACTGCTCGTCGGGCGAATTCTAATTTGCGGCAAACCGTCCGTGAAGTCATCTAATGACTCTTTATATAAACACAGTTTCATCGAAACTGTTGCTGCCCGTCCGACCCCCGCCGACCCCCGCGTCTTGCTGCGAGCGCAGCCCCTTCTTAGCCGTCAATTTCGGCCACTTATTCGACCTTTAACTGGCCGAACCCGCGCGGCTTTATTTGCATTCGTAAAAAGTCACGGCGCGAATGATTTCCGTTTCATTTGGTACTCATTCCGCGGAACGAGTTATTGGACCGGGACGGGAATAATTAACCAAATTCGTAGTGCAATAAACGTAAATATTGTCATATTGCACGGATGCTCTTCAATGGTTTGGCCGATGACAGTCGCTCATGAAATATTAATGCCCGCGTATCCTATATTATTATTCCTAATATTAATATCGCCATTTTATAGAGAAGCGAGACGGCGTAAACTAACGGATCTATTATGTCGGCTTTGACTGCGAAGGCGACGCAAAACCTGTTCTATAACGAACGCGCCATTTTCTGTTGGGTTCGCAGGAATGGAGTTCATCGACCAGCAGGACCGTGTCAGAGTTAAACAAATGGCCCAATTCTGGCGCAGCACTGGTTATGGCAACCAGGTTTGTGCCAATATTGGCCAAATTACGGTTACCAACCAAAATAGTAGCGAAAGTTAACTGAACTAAACTTGGTCAAAATTGACAACCAGTAAAGTACCAGAGTCGAGCCAGGAAAGGTACTTTGGATTATACACTGAAAAAAAGGTTTAATAACTGTTAAGAAATATATTTTTGAATAGGCGCAACTACATATTTGAAAATATTTATCACTGTGTATAATATGTAAATGGAAATAATAATTGTTATTACATATAAATTATATTTATCATATTTATTAATAGTTCATTACATTATGCGGCATAAAAATCAAACTCCAAGCAATAAATATTATCATATATGTGGTTGCTCCTATTCAGAAATATATTTCATAACAGTTATCGAATCTTGTTCTCAGTGTATAGTCTAATACAATACTAATAATGTGTCAGGTTAAAACCAGTATTGAAAAGTTCGAAAACCAGTACTGGGCCGACGTTATCACACAAACAATGGTTCACTACTGGGCCTGCGCCGGTTTACAATGATGACAGTACTGGCAACTCTGACGCCAGTACTGGGCCAATACTAGGCCATTTGTATTTTTCCTCATTACGAACCGATTTGCTCCGGGCAGAGCTTTAACAGGAAGCCGTGGCAGCAGTTGGCGCGCGCAGCTGTTGACACGACCGAATTCGCTCGGCAATCGTTTTGCACGTAAACCGTGGGCAAAAAGTCGAGTGGAGTCATCGGCGCTGCGATATTTTTGAAGAGTGCGGCTGCTCGGTCACGACGACTTCGTGGCATCGCGTGCCAAAGGTTGCATCGACCACTCGGCGCGGGACAACAATAGGCGCGCCAGACGTCGCGTTAACCCGGCAGCGTTTCGTTCAGGCGCGTTCCAGGCTTTTTCCATTTCGCTTCGGGCCGCGCGTGCAATGTGTCTAACGTTTAAAAACGGAAAAAAACGAAAACAAAAAAAGACGCAACCCGTAGGTTTGTCCGCGCAACTGAGTCGGTCGCACCCAACGCTGGCTGTTATTCGAACAGAAACCAGTCCGCGTAGGAAGCTATTCACTGGCACAATCCACTTTATGCGTCACAATTGCTTTTGTCGCAAGACAATGCGCGAGTTTGGCTTGTGATTGCGTCAGGCCAGTTGTCATTTGTTATGTAAGGAAAACAACCGCGAGCTTCCGTTTCTTCTTCGTTTTTGCCAGATAGTTTATTACACGCCACGTTAACTGCTTGATTGTGTTCATGCATGATAATGCGTTTTCCGAATAATATTTACGATCCGGGTGAATTTAACTGATCAGTTAATGCATTGAACGTTAAACATTGCAAGACATTAAATACTCGTTTGAAATGGTCTACACATTTTTAATAACTGATCGTGGTAATCGGTTCCGAGATAAGAAATAGATGAGGTCGCGCGACTGCGTCTGTGTACAAGGACAGCATAAAGTTTAACTTTTATCGTGTCTTTTCATTCACATAATATAACGGGTTTACAATAAATTATAAAGCTAGTAAAAATGCATTATTTATCCGTCGTAAATTTGTCCTGTCAAATATAAAATTAACCGCAAATATAATACGCTCGGCATTTGAACGATTCAAAATGTTAAATAGGCCATCGGAGTAATTACAGCGCGAAAATAAATAAATTTACATGATTATACATTTTACATTTTAAGATAAACCTAATAAAGTGCATTACATTTAATATTGGAGCAATGCGAAGGCAAAAGTAATTTGTACCGATAACGATCATACGTCACAATTCGTCGCAGATACAGCCGTCTTTTATCGCAAATATTGTAATCGTTTTAACACTAACAACAGTAACATTGGCAGTAATAGCGGATTAAAATTGCAACTGAAGAAATGTTAATTGTAGAAAGAGTTACTAAAACATTTTTATTAAATGTGAAAATCCAATAATTCGGTTATTGTAAAATACGAACGTGAAATTTACAAAGGGAAAAAGTTATGACAACCATTTTCTTATTTTTAATCAATTTTACCATATTATTTGACAAGGCTGCCGTAAAGATTTGCGGTTTCAAACAATTATTATCAACGAATCGTATTTAGAGAAATACTGATAATTTTTTACAAGGAAAACGTACACTTTTTAAAGATAATATTGTTAAAAATATAATGTAATTAGAAATTATTGCTATCAAAGTAAAATTCAATATGATTAAACAGGTTGATTAACTGAATATATTAGATTCGTTAATATTCAACGTTTGAAACTTCACGCACATGGTAATGAAATTATTAAAAAAGTATCAATATTTTTTTCGCGAAATTAGAGTAAAAATTTGCGGTTTCATAACGTGTATTCTTTTACATTCTTTGAAATATTGACTTTAAATCCGCCTTATTGTACATCTATAGTAAATTTTAAGATTTTTATCCTTATATATTTGAACGGTCCGTTACCAGCACGGTGACCATTTCCCCATAGATAAAAAAATGCAACCAAGTGAAACAGTAAATCTGAGACAAAGACACTAAAAGCAATGAATAAATAAAGCCGTTATTCTGGCTTGTGCAGTGAAATAATATAAAACTAATAACTGCGTGTTGGCATTACGCAACGAACGAATATATATATCCTTCGCGTAAATTTATTTTTATATTTAAACAAACATATAAAATAGTTTTCGTATTCAAACGAGTGTCTTGCTGCGAAGATATTTAAGTCCGTGGTATGCTTAATTAAAATACCATCGTTTTAAAATGGAATTAGATTTAACTTGAATCCAATCTGAAATTTAATCTCGCTGGATTAAATTAATATAGCGCCTTACAAATTATCTATTTATATAGAGCACAATGCAGCTACACGGTTTGATTTAGCTATTGACTGTTCGGGTGTTCACTTCTTGCGTAAATTTTCCGAAATATATGCAATAATCTAAAACTCGGTACTACGACATGCTATATTTTGATTTGACAGTCCGTGCGAATGAAAATAAGTTGCAGCAAGTTAATCGACGAAACGTTTGCCGTGTTTTCGACAAAAGATATATTTTGTCACGAGAGAATGCTGTCATGGAAATCGTTGTTGTGACCGTATTCAACCGCGTGATGAGTCAGACGATTAATTAGTAGCTATGCTTTATCCAAAGGTCATAGCACTTCTCATTCAGTTTGACAAATTTCGGATACAGCCTCGCAGCATTGTTCGGAGCTTTTACTGCAAATGTTACGCGTAATAACTTTAGCAGATTTCGCAAAAATTTATATAAAACGCGAAATGAAATAATATTTGAATGCACTATAATCAGTTACGTTTAAACTGAATAATTTTGTAAGATAATTTGGCCGGGTTTGATTGCAAACTATAAAAAGTACAAAATTTGAATATTTAAAAAAATTGTTTGCACAAATGATTCGGTACGACGCACGCAAAAAATACCTAAATATTATTGCACAAACTGCGCCTGCATTTTCATGAAACGCAACATTACAACTTCACGCGTTTAATTTGAAATTCTGTTGTTTTATTTGTTATTGTACGCTATTCCTTGCAGCGCGCGGCTCAAGTGTTGTCAATGACACACGAACTGGAATTTGTTACACGCTCGATTAATCTACGAACTTTGTACCGCGGCCAACATTATTTTTCGCCGTTTATTTGATACTTAAGGGCCAATGCAGTATGCATCTGGATTGAAATTGCATTTCAGTAATACACCCGTTTTTAGTCGCGGCGCTCCCGTTTCGCTGCGATGCAAAATTTATTTTTCTGTATTAGATTTCAAAGGAAATTGATTTTTCGTGTTTTAGGGATCACTGATTTCGACGCCGAAATCAAAATCTGCTCCGAAGCCAGCGATCCGTTTTATAAGATCCAATTTCTCGTCTATGATGCTGGACTTTGCTACCAAATTAGAATAAACTGCATTGAAAATAATCGCCGTATTGTTTCCGCTCGCAATCGACTCGCGAGCGCGCGTTCTCCGAAAGCTGCTCCGTTTGCTGGCGCAAATATTTATATATCTCATATAAATGTCACTTTTTTCGGCACAATTTGTATCCGCGCGGAGAAGATCCCCGTTTGCCTAATACCGAACGTGAAAAATACGTTTTCGGTACGGTTGAAAAATGCCGAGCCGAAATCTGTCGTAGGACATTTGCAACCGGTGTAAATCCACACACAACAAATACCGTACGTGGGTGCGTAAACACATCGCCGGGCTCACGCATACACGTACACACGCCGCCAGCATTAACACGTGCGAATACATCTCGGTTAGATTTACCGCTCGTCATACCAGCTCGCGCGCGCGCGCACATGCACACACGGTTACACTCGCTTTCGAAAGCTTTACCTGCATGAGCGCAAACAAACGCAGATCAGATGCACATACGTTATTTGGCACGCGGCCAAGCATACACACCAACATGTGCCATTGACGCATGTGCGCGAGTCTGCGTACTTGTTTTTCGACGGGATATACATTTCTCTAAGTGCACACGCACCCCGAGGATGCACATGTTTAAGCAAACACGTAAATAAACACTCGCGTGTAAAATACAGCGATGCGCTGTGCCCCCGCGACATTGCGAGATCAATTTCTTTCGACCGGCGTAAATTAATCTTACGCGTACGTAACGGCGATATTAGAAACGGCGTAATGTGGATGTAATTAAACCAATACGAAACCGCGGTATAATGTAATAACAATACGTCGTTGATTTAATACGATATGACATTAACAGCGCTAGTGTACGTTTACGCTGAAGAGGGTGACTGCGTGTTGGTTTGATTACTCTTTGTAGCTCAAAGTTCTTTACACACATACGCGCGCTCGCGTAATAAAGTGCATACGCGAGAGCAGAGTATACTTAAGACGTTGTATATACATCCGTCTACGTCGGGATGCGGGCAAATCGCTGTCTCGTGATGAAATTGGGGGTTGACGGGTGGCCGTGCTTACGATTTTTTGTCTGATTTTGTTGACATCCGCGTATTCACGCGGATCATTCCGGGCAACGAGCCCCAAGCGAACCCTCAGTCAAAGCCGCAATAAGCATACTCGAAGCCGACGTGGCGTGTCGCGAATTCAGTTATCGATCTTTAATATCAAAGCCCGGGAAAAAATGACCGTGTTTCGCTGCGAAATTAATACCATTGCCAATTCAAACAGATTAGGAGAAATATAAATTCAAAAGCGTCCTTTAAATCATAGCAACATTTATAATTAAGGCGCCCGAGTGGACGTTTTGTGTCCGAGTCAATGCTTGGTTTGAGATTAATAAATTCGGTATTAAGGTTAATTTCGGACGAACAAACTTTGAATCTGATTTTCAAGTATACGAATCTCGTTGGTGCGTTGCGTGTTTATGGACAATAAATTCATAAATAATACAATAACAAACAGTCAAAGCTATCGCGAAATTAATCATCGTCTCGCCGAGGGAAACGGAGCCCGACCGAGCAAATAATAAATTGTCTTCGATTTAGGTATTGCCGTGGCGAATTGCGGAGAACTCAAATATCAAATGCGAATCAATGTAAATCAGGCAGTAAAACGAGGAACATCATCAGTCCGATTAGTTTACGGAGCCGAGTCTATGTTGAAGTTTAAGATTCGGGACATGGGCGCGCAATTACTTGCAGTTCGTTCATGCTAAATAATGTTATTATACTTTGTGAATAATGTAAGCAGTATCATGAAAAGATAATTCCTAGTGAGATGTAGAGTAGACTAATATTGTAGTTCGCTGGCAGAAGTATAATCTCGGATTTGAATTACACAACCACGTACAATTACATTCGCGAACAAGAGCAAGTACAATTGGTGGCCGTAAAGTTATCAAGTTTGCGCGCGGCCAAGGTTAAGCAAAGAATACCATAGTTGTCGCAAAAAATAACGAACTCATTTATCTCGTGCTTGCGACGACAGCGAGACAATTGAACAATTTAGCCTTCGTCACACTTAAGTTTCCGATCCGATGTTGTGCCCGTGAAATTATGAATATTCATCCTCCGTCTGGAAGCATCCACGCAATTGCTATAAGATTTGTAAACTTGCGAAATAATCCCCGGGATTCCGAGATTTGTTAACTCGCATTTCACATCAACTGTGGAAAGATGGCCCGGAATTTTCGGAATGCGCCATGATGGCAAGACCGTCACCACTGTGCAACCGCGGCCAAAGGCATGGGGAATGCTTTGAAACCTTAACCAACAGTGTTCCCGGCGAGACTCCTCACCTTCAGACTAAATTCCCTACCGCGAGACAAGAGACAAGCATTTGCTACCGACATAGCTCGGCGGAAAAACCGGCGGGCCGAATTTCGACCGGATCGATTCGATCGCCTCGGCTTTGCGTTTCCGTCGCGGAAAGTCGCCAAAGTCCGCGAGCCGAAGCTGTTAATTCGCGCGGGGCCCGTCGACCCACGGGCCTTTTCCAATTTTTCGCGTCGTACGTTCGAGCGCGCGGCGCAATCACATATACGAATGAAAATGTAAATCAGTTTTAAAATTTGATCCTGATTAATTATACATCAACATCAAACTTCCTTAATAGCGACTCGCTGGAAACTAAAATTAATCCATATCTCGTTGGCGGACGGAAACATCGTGGTTCTCTCGCGAACTCAACTCGGAACAGAAAGTTAAACTCATGGCATCACGTATCTAGCTTTCCGAACTAAGTTTATCCACGATCTACTTCACCACGTAGAGTACTTTAATACTCCGTTTACTCACTAAAACGCTGTAAACAAAATAATCAACTACATACTAAAGGAACCGATCTTAATATGCGCTTAAATATGGTTTATTATCGCGCAGCAAACTCAATTAATCCGCGCACTTATGCGCGCGGATCGTGAAATTTGTGACGAACGAAATAACGCGCGCGTTCGTTAAATCGCCAGAAAATGTCATTCTTGTTATTTCCTTGAAAGAGTCCACGGCAAATATGATTACGATTCTTGGAGCACTAACGAACGCTCGGCGTTGCTGTGTTGCAACTCTTACATTATTTTGTACACGTACACAGACGAGGCGGTCAACTATTTGGCGGTGGGATCCCATCTACCGAACCAGCAGGCTAATAATACTAGAGCGGTATTGAAACTGTTGTTGTTTCAGTAATGCGAGCTTGGACCGGACCATATTCGAGAGTAACACAAAATGCGCCACGGCAGTAACAATTACATGAATTTAACAGTGCCAACCGAGTAATAGCAAACATAACTCTAATTATTTTTATAAAAATTGTATAATATTACCGAAACATATGAACAAAAGCGGTCTAAAATATCTCCCGACTGAATTCTTCGTGTACAGTTCACCGTTACGAACAACTTGCCCTTTGCGAAAACGTTGTTATACGTATATATTTGTAACTACGGGGTAGTCAGATGTATTGCAAATTAAGTTAAATACGTAATAGTTCTTACACGATTTGACGGGATTAATATTGAGCAATCATTTTCTTTCCTAATTAATTCGCCGGGTTTTAGTTTCATGTAACTTAACCGTTTTATTCTTAAAGTAGGAATACATTTTTCGTCCGGTACACGTAGAAAAATGTTGCAAAAACGATGACTGAAAGTTCAGTTAATATTATTAAAAACACAGTATCTCACGGACAAAACAAAAATTCAGTCAGAAAATACTGAACTTTTCAGTAAACATTGATGAATGTTTGTAAATGTGTTTGTACAGTAAAAGTTTCTTGACTGAATTTTGGTTTTATCGATGAGTTACTGTATTTTTAATAATGTTTATTAAACTTTCAGCCATTTTAATGGAACTTTTTTCAGCGTGTAATAATATAACGTTAATAAAACAGCAACCGATTGATTCGAAGGATCCTTCCTATGAATAGAAGAAGCGGGTGCATCTGAGTGGATATAAATAGTCGCAACTATCGACAGTTCATTCTGGCGTTATACGATAATACATCAAACAGTTTGACTTGGCAACAAACGGCCACAATGATCCCACATTAACGACTACGACGGGGAACAAGTTAACCCATACCTCAATCTCTCGTATCCTTTAGCACTGGCCAAACTTAACCTTCATTCTCGGACAGCAGGGGAGATTCGTTCTCTGCGTTCTTGAGGTGGATTAAAGTCCCATTATATGCGTCGGACAATATCTCTGCCGCTGAGTTTGTATTTGGTGTTTAAACGAGGCCATTCGCGGTCCGCTAAACATAATTTTGGTCGAGGTTTACTTGATCCTTGTATAGATCCTTAAAAGCTGTCGCTACAATAATTTGTTTGTACACAAACTCGTTTCAAGTTATGAAATTCGTAAAACACGACGCAAGAAGCTAATGAATGCTTTTTCGAGCATTTACTCAAACTTATCTTGCACATAATGCAGCCGTGTCATTGAAAAATATCTCGACAACAAAACAGTTGACAAAACGTAGCTGTTATCCGAGTCATCGGGAATGTTTCAACAAGCGAAGCATCGTGAACGAGCTCATAACCGTGATAAAAACTTGACGCACGCCAGACTATTTCCATAAAACCACTTTATAAAGTAATGAATATGCAATAATTATAAAAAGTTTAATCTATTAAATATATACTGTTATCAAAAATATTACACGTGGTTATTAATAAAAAAAACAAAAACAAAAAAAAAACAAGAAAATTGTGCGAGGATGTATAGAAGCGACCTTTTTCCGATTCCGGATGTCTTTTAATGTTAAATATGCATCACGTGAATTGTTTTCGTGCAATTTTGCAAAGCAAATAGTGGCTTTAATAAATAAAGAACGTAAGGATTTGTTTACACTTCTCTCGTTAGTTAAACTAAAATTGCTTAATAAAACACATATTACTTCAGTTTTAGTTTCTAGGATTCAGAGTATTATTACAGTTTGGGTTACCTACGTTACATATGGCTTCTTTCTTACAATAGCTTTATGAGGTTTTCAGCTGTATAACGGTTTCTTGAGCCGGCAGCGGGTCGAAGTCGTCTGTGGAATTGCTGAGAAGTAGTCATGGTCAGTCACGCGAACTTAAGGGCCGTAGGAACACCAGGCACATCATTTGTGAATTAAATAAAAATTGTTTGCTCCCAACAGAAATAGCTTCGCTACAAAGCTGATTGGAAATCATTAATATATCGCAGCAAAATTATGGCATGCACGTGCGTATATGAGGTTGAAATTTGCAATGCTTTCCATAAATTTAAATCGAAATCATACCTTTTTTGCATAATTTCGATTCTATATCATTAAGGCTTATGGAATATGTATACGCGCCGGTTCTTTGTATAATTGTTGGCAAAAAACGCGCAGATTTTATTTCGCATAACAATTAGGCTTCTTATTGCGTCGCGCTTTTTGGTGTTCGTGAATTCAGGCACTCGGGTGGATTGATCAACAGATAATTGAATAAGAAATCACTCCGAGACATACTCTACGCGAGAACCACTTTCATAAATATTCACGATTAAATCTATCTGCCAATAATAACGGATCCGCGATCTGCGACACTATTAGACACGTGCGGGGTTCCGACGCCAGGTGGCTCAATATAGTCGAGACGTATTTCGTAGTTCGTGTCCTTGCAACCGGCTGGATTACGGGTTCTCATTCGCTGCGAACGATATCCAACCCGAGTTGTTTCGTCTATATATACGTACGGATGTACGAGGACTAATTTGCGCGCAAAATATTTAAACTATTCAACGACGCCGAATTCATTGATGCGAACGCATCGCGAGACGCAACTCGGATTTGATTCGGCGAATAAAACGCCGCTTTGTTGCTGGCAGTGATAATTAATATTGAATCCCCATAGCCCGTGCCTTATTCATGCGTGTACGTACGCCACGTTATATCTTCGGATGTATAAATTTGTCCGAGATCGCATCAACTATTTACGCAGGCATATAAGTATATCGATTCGAGGGAAACGCGCGCAGACCAACTTTTCAATGTCATTGACGAGATTCTGCGGAAAACTTTCAGCATTTTTGCCGCGATTACGGTTGCTTGCAAGATTTGCTACATTAGAGGGAAGACGTTACTGCCTTTACGTGTTCCGTCGCGATCGCCTCGAGTTGGAGCGCGCACTCATATAATATAACTCTGTGCGGATTTGAAAAATAAATTGAGTAATCTGATAAAGGACATTGTGAAGGTACCGGTTTAGTGGGATTTGACGAGAAACGTTAGTTTCCCTCGTTTTAATTTAAATGGCATCCACGATGTACCGCATTTACATCCCAACCACGTCGTCATTTCTGCGTTATTACGTTAGCACTCACTTGTTTACTATTTCGGCAATAACCGTCTGAATGGGAATGTCCACCCAGCCGGCAAATTGGCCAGCCAGCAGCGGTGTTGCGTGTAGCCAGACCGCGGGACGAGTCTTGCCGAAATCACGCAGCTTCCGTACGAGTCAATGACGAGCGTTTCTAACGAGAAAGCCCGATCGCGCCAAGTTGTGAGTTTGTTTTGAAAAAGTGGCGCGCGCGGCATTAACCAAAAGCACAAACCGTCGTTATCACGCGAGGACGCGGCAAATTGTCTTTGATGTAGAAGGCTCTCGTTGCACAATGGGGGATAATGAATTTTTCGCAAATCTCACACTTGTACCATCCGTCGAGCCTTTTGTTCAATCTTTCCCTTTGACGGGAATTCACTTGAACGTATTTTCTCACCTCTCGCTTGATAGCAGCCGACCTCGCATTCAACTTGTCCGGTCTCGAATCCCTTTTTAGTGTAGATAAAAATGAAGGTCGCCTCGTATTGGATTTCTCAATGACGTCTATGTGGACTGACATTTCCAACACTGCGATTGCCACATTCTTCCAGAAATAAGGCTCCGTTCATTGCATTTCTGTCACACCGAAGACTTTAAATGAGATTATCAACTTTGAGTTTGACATTATATTGAAGAGGCGCCTACAGTCGAATATTTGAAATCTTATACCTTTCACGTGGTGTTATATATTAAATTTGTACGTCTGTCTATTTTTATTTTAAACATGATTGCGGCGAATAACTCAATTATTTACACAATGTGTCATCAGATGGGATGCTTTTTGCGCGAGAAGAAAGCCCGTGGTCAAATTCTTTGTATATACACAAATTTACAACCTTTCACAATGTAATCCGCCGGCGAGTAAGAGTCGGCCGCGTCTCTCTCGAACCCGCTGTCTAAATTTCGCCATCCCGTTCCCACTTATTCCACTTGCAGTAGCTCTTTGTTGAATTAGGCACTCCAACGGTCTTTGCAGTCTCGCCTTGGGACATCGTTATACGATGAAGAGGGATTCTTCGGGCTCTATTCTTTTTTTTCGCAGCCGCGAGATTCGCATCGCGAACTGCACAGCGCTCGGCGAAGAAAAAAGACGACGAAGAAGAGGAGGAGCAAGAAAACGCCGAGGAGGAAAATAAAAACAAGCCAACAAACGAAAGAACAAAGTTAATATACACGTACACTAAATATACAAAAATAGGACACTCGAAAATATAAGGTGCAAAGAAAATGAACCGAACCAGATGGCTATCGGAAAAGTTGCAACAAGCGTCTGCTAACCAATGAAAGATTTAAGTAGCAACAAAAGAGTAGGAAAAAGCGTACTTTGAGTAACCGCGCGACTATATTTGTAACTGTTCTTCCAAAGCAATACGGCTTTGTTTCGTGCGCTTGTTTTACTTCTCCATCCATAACAAATTTCCACCGTTACCGTTCGCCAACTGTTTTTTCCGCTTTAAGGTGGTGCTTCGTCAAATTAAAGTGTCATTTGTATTATACGCGCCATTCGTGCGCTTAGGTACGCGAATAACAATAACCTGAAACTGCCTGCGCGCTAATGTGGCCCGATGGACGAACGCGTAAATGCATTATTGTTTTATATGAAAAAAATTGCACTTACTTTTGGGGTGTAGTCAAACTGAAAGCTGATGAAAAGTGAAATAGCGAATATACGGCCGAGCCTGGCTGTTAAACGCAAGTACATCTTCTTGCCATAACAAACTGTTTGGTCGCATTACTGTTCGTCGCAAAACCACCTACTGTCACAGTAAATACAAACCATATATGCAAACTTGGCATTCGTATGCCGCGCCATACGGATCGTAACATACCTAGTAAATTACCGCTGCGACCGAAAATAATATTCTATTCCCTTGCTCTGATATTCCGATCGTTTTTGCTCTCGCTCGCTTTGCTGTAATAAATCTTGTGACGTAATATTGCAGTTGTTCCGCGTGACATTGAATATTTTGTAATTAAAGTTTCTTTTATTGCAAAGCGAGACGAGAATAATTCATGTGTGCATTATGTATTTGCGAAAGGTTGCCTTTTAAATTATCGCGGAGCGCAGTGTCGGGGTAGAGAAATTAAACTGGAACTGCAGCCGGAGCTATAGGGCTCAAAGTTTTGTAGGTTATTTCGAAGCTGAACTTATCCACCCGGGGTGCTTGGATCTGAAATTCCAAGTTCCGGTGACACGAAGAGTTGAGGAAGAAAAAGTCGAAGATACGACACCCGGCCTTCTGTTCATTCTTCCCTAGTTCAACAAACTTGGAGAAAATTATCCAGGACCAGAGGATATGCTCGTCTGACCGTAAAACGAAGACACCGTTTCATTTCCTTTTGCTTATGTCTGTTAAACAGCGCAGTTTCCTCCCGCACGATCCACTCCCAAGAAGACAACACTACAGTTTATGGCGAACTTAAGAACTATAAATTTTAATGGGCCCATCAATTTGCTCGTCGTCATTAAAATCGCTTCGCCTAACGGACACTCGGCCAATTTCTTCTGCAGCCGTATTTATTCGCTGCCAAAATCGCGCGTCACGCGCGTCTTATCCGGACGGCTGTTTGCTCGACGTTTAAATAATAAGACAATAGGTCCGTGGTTCTCTTCAAACATTCTCGTTTATTTCGACGAGTCGCCAAACTTTAGTGTCTCGTAACTTTCAGCCTCTTGTCTCACAGTGTTATAAAATTGCTGGAATGCAGCTACTCCCGACGGAGTCCATTCAATTCGACTTGGTTATGCGTAAACAAATTGAACCGCCGCGTATCATTATGTCGTTATAATATAATAATTTGACGGCAAAAAGAGCGTACGTATCGCGCGCGTCCATCAATATTCGCCGAACAAGATGGCGATGCGAACTCGAATGGTTGTAAAGGCTCAACCAGTATCGCCGAGCTCGCAAATCGAAAGCTGCTAGTACTTGGGCGTTCTAGCAGGTACCAGCAGGAGAACGAGTGTTCATTTCATGGGCCGTCAAGTCCTGTTAGCTGAATGGCGCAAGGTGTGATTTTTCCCAGCAAATTTCGGTCTGTTTAATAGAGATCCTATATCCGCTTCAATAGTGACAGCTTCCCTTTCGATGCCAACCACGATTTTTTTTGCTCTCAAAATTGCCGAGCTTTGACTAACGCGAAATGCCGCGTATTTGCGTTGTTTAGCTCGACTCAAAGTGGGCTCGTATTTGCGCAATCCTGTAAAAATCATTAAAAGCAAATGCATACGGCGCGAGCGGGGCATCGCCGGCTTCTAAAAAATGAATAGCATAAAACTCTGTGTGTGGACACGAGACTCACTCGTGTGTATAGGACCACTTTACTTCGCGAACTCCACTTTCGTTCCTTCATTTTCACTTAGTTTTCTTGCCACTGCCAGTGCCGTGCACTCCAATGAAAAAGTACCTCCTGAAAAGTTGATGCTTTCTTCTTGTTAGCGAACGCAATATTGAGACTTGTCTGAAGTTTTCTTAATAATAATGATAATAACCGAAATATTATTAATAATTTATTTTCGACGCTGCAGGCGCGCGCGGGGCGCAAAACACTCGTAGCGCATCGTTAATTAAAAAAGTTGCGACTCGAAATCGCCGCGGCCGAAACAAGTGTCAAGTGCGTTTTCGGTTCGATGACGCGCCGGGAGAGCCGGCGGACTACGTAAGCGCGCGTGTCATTTATTTCGCATTACTATATAGGTCAATGGTATTATTGGCGACGACGCGATAAGGTGTCAGATGGAAAATTTAATTTTCCCTTTCGCTGAATAATCGCGAATCGGTGATCTCATTTTCGTTCGCGCGCGAATATACACCGGCAGAAGTATGTTGCGAGTACTTTTCGTTCTCTTATATCTGGCCTTGTTGGCAAACGAAAATGTAATGAGATCGGCTGCGCGGATACGCGACATTTTTTTTTTCTTTCTTTCTTTTTTCAGAACACTGATCCAAGGTGACGTAATTTTTCTTGATAAAAGCTTTCGCGCGGATAACGATTGATCGTATTTGACAAAGAGAAGCTCCGAGGATCCCGTCATTACGAACCGCTTCGTGGTATTAAATGAAACTAATCTTTTTATCTGCTGTTGGCACATTCTGTACTATTTTCTTGAAAGTAGGAAAACACGGCAAATAAATTGATTTTAATCTGAAAAAAAATCGTAGACAATTACGTCGCACGTTCGTATGAAAATGTCAAACATATGAAATCGTCGCGTTCATCTATACAATTAATATTAATGCTTTAATTACGATGTACATATGTTTCGCATTCAAATAAGTAAAGCAGCTGACGTTATCGTTCGGGGAATCAACATGCAACGGGTGAATGTACAATGACTGACACCGTATCTTTATTCTTTGCGGGAGCGAAAGGCCGGCAGAAAGAATTCAAAATTAGCGCAGAAAATCGGGAGGAAAACTGTTGGTGCTTTCCGATATCGCGTCGGTTATGGTCGGCTGAAAACTGCGCGCGTTTGATCCGCGGCCTAATTATTTTACGTATATTCTAGGCCAATGTCGGTGGCCGTTTGACGGTTACACAAAGCCATTGTTCTCTCAGAACCGTGCACAGATACAGCCATAATTAACTGCTCCGCAATCAACTCCCACACTTCCTGTTCGTGTAATCATTTATGCTGAATTGTGGCCAGCACTTTTTCCTCCAAACCCATTTCATATTCGAACAATCGCCGTTTTCAGCGCATTTATAATAATTACGATTTTGCTCCGGCAAAATCAACAAATCGCCGCGCTTTATTCCGACGCACGATCGGGACTAAAAGCACGACGCGTAACGCGAAGACGAAAAATCTTAGCACCAACGGAGCCGTAAATTCTCGTTTAATTAGCGCGGAACACGCGTCATAAAAACCGTTTCACTCCTGCCATTTCTTCCCCGCGAAATTGCATCCACGAAGGACCGCCGTGTGCGATGCGCGGTATTTTTGCGAATGTTTGCGAATCCGATATTCAGTTAAAATTGCGAATTTTTTGACGCGCCCGGCTCTCGTTATATAATGCCGTTACTCTCGATTTAATGAATCTTTATGGAAAGACAAATTCATCGAAAATCACAAATGTTTGTTCGCCCGTTGAATAGCACGCGCGCAACAGTCGGCGCAGTTATCTGCGTAAATAATAGACCGCGTCGATTTTGGAGCGTAAGCGAATTTTCATTGCGCGTAAATAACGCAGAATTGTGTCTTACATATTTATGGCGTCATTTTGGCGCGCGCACACACCCAAATCAAAGTATTTGTAGCGCGAAAGTTTGCGCGAGAAACGTAATTCCGTAAGAAGTCGCGGGGCATTGGTTATTGATGTAGTTGGATGACGTGTGTGATTGTCGAATTTGTCACTAAACTATGCAACAAAGTGGGATACGTGTCGTCGGACCGTAGATGAAACTGATAGAACCGGGCCGAGTTATGGCGCGCGCTATTGTGGCGCGGTCCATCAAGTATTAAAAGTTGTTAAATCGTTGAACGCGACGGCAGAATCGTGCCAACTCGCCTCCCTCCCCGCGCCTTTCCGAAATGGTAAATAAATCCGTGAAATCGCATTCTCCCATTGTCGTGCATTCCGCGAACAAACTTAAGGTCGTCGCATGATTTGTCCTCTGCAAAATTTATGACGCGAATTTTCTTCGCATAAATTGAGATTTCTCTACGCGCCGAAAACGATCAGCGAGACGCGCGGGAATAAATTATCTCTCGGCGCGTTTTGCGTTTACAATTCGTATAAATAATGCCCGGCTTTTTGCTAAGTGAAAAATATCGAACATTAGTGTAGAAGCGCGACAAAGGGTTCGGCGAAAAAATTTAATTTCACCGCATTGACTCTACTGTTGGAAATTTACGAGCTCGCTTGAAAATAATGCCCCGGCTCAAACTTCTATCATTCTTATAAAAATTGATAAATGGTATTTAATGTCGATGGGCCAAATAGAAAACAGAAGAGCCGGTTTTATAACACCACATTGTGGAGCGCCGGGCGAATGTGAACTCGCACAGAGAAAAGCGGACAATCTTGTAAAGTTTCGCATTTTATCGCTGTTGAGAAGATATTTAATTTTTGTTCTGGGAACGCCTTTACGACGATCGCCATCTTATCTGTCCCATCGACCATTACACGCGGGGGTTGCAAACACCCGACCCGGTTCATTCGGCTGGCCAGTTCAATCGGAAAAGGTCGCTGGCTTTTTTTTTTTTATCTCGAACTTTACGATGCAACTTTGAACCAAGCGCAAGTCACTTTATACCGAATTATTAATCGCGCCGGGTAAATTCCGTTATCTCTTTTTATTTTCTTCCTCTATTAAATTGAAAATTGAATAAAAATAAGTTTTGTGGCGCAAAACAAAAGGCGCCGTAAATTGGATTTGCCACGTTAAACTAGAAATTCAATAAAGAAAATTATACGGAACGAGTAAACGAGCCTCTTTTCTACTTTATTGTGATCAGTTCTGCGTTTAGTCTCGTCCTCGAGAATACGTGTCGCAGTCAGCAATCTCGTCTTCGCGAACCCAGAATTCGTCTTACACCGTTTTTTGAAACATCCACTTGTTTATTCCATTGAAGTCGCCTCTTCTCTCTCCTCTATACGACGAATCTACTTGTACGTCCTATCAGCCGTCCACTTCAGAACCACCGACAAATATATATATATATATACCTATATTTCGTATTTGTCTGACGCGACAACTATATCGCTGTAAAACTGGACGCGCAGACCCCGGGGAATATATTCAAGCAACGAACGTCCTCGGGTTATTATTTTCTTAGGACATGGCTTGAACAAATACTCGTAATTCAAGGCTCTCGGACATTCGGATATAATAATGAATAATATTTATTACGTATAATTTTCTTTCCTTTTCGCGTTTGGTTTGTTATAAAAGTAAATGTTTTTTGACTACAGCTCCGCTTGCAATCTCGGCCACCGAAAGCCTTCCGCTAGAAGAATAAAACAAATTTAATTATAATTAATAGTTGTGCGATATCGTTGTACCAGACAGAAAAAGCGACGTTTTTTTGGATATGTATTTTTGAGTAAAACATACATAAAAGAAGAGTGCGAGACTCATCCCTTACATTGCTGTTAAGGCGCTGTTTGATCAGACCAATTCCTCTCGAAAAATATATCGCCGGGGTTTATTAGAACAACAAACGGCCCGGAATATTCATTGGTCCACTTATTAGTGAAACTACCATTCGACAATAGCAATAGCTCTGATACACTCTATGCATATAGCGTAGTACTGATAGAAATTTTGAGGCGATAAAATTCATGACGCGCCATAAACTCGATTCGTCTTTTTATTATATTCGAATGAAAAACAGTAAACATTGCGTTTGCCATAACTCAATTAATTCGAAATGGTAGCCGCATTTGCATAATTGATATTGCGAGAAAGGCGCGCGCCCGAAACACCATTGTCTCTCTTTAATCAACATTCGGTTTAAGTATAGCGAAACAAATATTTACGTTTGTCCATCTTTTTCGTTTCGTTACATTAGAATGATTAAATTACTTTCGGCAAATTAACGTCAAAGCTTTTAAAGAGCGATGAAAAGTAACCAAAGAGCTTGCTCGTGGGGAATTGGCTAAGTTTCCGGAAAGGGGGGTGAGTATGACGATGTGCGAGAAGAGACGTGGGAATTAGAAGGGGCGTGGAGGGGGAGGGAGCGAGAAGCTGTTTGAGAAAATCAATAGACGCGTTCATGTCGCGTGCAGTTAAGTGAGTAAGAAATTAATATCTTGATGAGGTCGAGCTGCCACTCGCCAAATGTATGTTAGGACAGAAAACATTGTGCCGCTTTCTCTTCTCTGTCACTTGCAAACCCGTTTGATTGCCATGAATATCAGGCATGAATAATTTTTCATAATTTATTCGCCGACTCCCTTTCATTAGTTAGAATTTCAAATTTATAACTTTATTTGATAATACGGCAACAAAAATGCCACTTATATTCCGCACACTCGATATTCCGCAGAGCCGTTCGGCGCGCAATTAACGCGAGGAGACGGTGTAAACGGTCGGGTGCTTTGTTACGTAAATATGTTATCGGCTGTGATTACACGCAGCCTAGAAGATATTATATCGCGCGCCGTAAATTATAATATTAATTACGCGACGTCGATGTATTGAAGGAAATGAAGTGCCCCATAGGAAGCGATAAAATACGACGAATATACGCCGGCGAGTAAAAATGTTAAGCCGCAATGAATGAGTAATATCATATTTCGGAGCTTAAACCCGGACAATAAAATCGGACAATTTTGTACGCGCTTTTTTCTTTTTTTCCTTTTTTCATTTTAAGAACAACGTAACCAATTGAAATAAAGTCAGTCATTCAATAAGCCTTTATTAAAATCATTCGTTTGCGATTTGACGTAACAACAAGTGTCACGAGTATCGGTTCGAAGTATCGTGCCGGGGGTAAAAGATCAGAAAAGTTTACATCCATCGCGTGCAATTGGCTGCGGTCGATTCCAAGACCGAGGCTCGTTCGTTTGCGAGATTGAAAAATAGTGCTCCCTGATTCGAAACTGCCCAGCAGCAATTGTCTCGGAACAGGCCACCACGAAAATAGCGATATGGAGCGATCCCCTGTTTCTTTCAAATCTCGCTACTGCGAATCGTGAAGGGGTGGAGTGAAACGGCACGGTGACACTTGCAATTTAGTGGCAATCAACAGCACGAAGGTTTTGTGGCCGTCCGGGGAGATTTCGGATGCGACGTTCTCTTTTTGTTTGCTTCTCTTCTTTTTCGTCCTGCTCGCAGGTCAACGCTATTGGAGAGAATTACAAGCTCAATAACTCGAGCGCGATTCCGAACATCGCGCGCGTGAAAATTGCAAAGAAATAGTCGCGCGAAAGCAACGCCGCGTTAATGCCAAATAATTCCGGCCGCGCGTTGATTTCGGGCTAATGAAGCGTCGGTAATCGCGTGGCAGGGTTCGCGCTCTGCAGATTGGTATTTTGGATTCCCGGAAACCGTTGGCTTCTTGCGCGAACGGAATAAGCGTATTATGACGTCGCGCCGGAAAAATATGGTTTCGCGCGTTTCAAGCGGGCAAACAAAAGTCGCGAGGGCACAACAGTTTGACTGGCATATTGTCAAGAATTTTTAATACCCTTCGCTACAAATTCGATACCTCGCTTTACCAAGACCATCTCCTTTATATCGTTTCATAATATAAGCGCCACCTTCTTTCCTTGTCGCGCGGCATACATAAGAGATGCAGATATTTCAGGCGTCAAACCCGTTATTTTTTCGTTTTATTACCGATCAGTAAACAGCATGTAAAGTGGATGAAATGGTTCCGGAATAAAACAGACTACAGAAATGTACGAGATTTTCTTAATTCCACTTCGTCGAAACTAAATTATCTGCGCTCTGCTACTTATTCATTAATTTGAGCAGAAAAAATACCGCAAATATAATCATTCTAATTATGCCTTTATAACTTTGAACTGTTAAAATAATGGAGCACGGAAACGGTGGAATTCAATTATTGTTAATTATGCGAAATTAGAAATTTAGTTTACGGAAACTTGAGCGTAAAAATCATCCTCGAAATTTATGACCCGCCGACCGGCGTGAAGGAAATTTCGCGCGGCAATACTACGCCGCCAACTCGAAATGCAATTTTTGTTGTTGTTTTGTTAACATCGAAGCATCACAATTACCACAATTACGGCACTCTGTCTTAATATGTTTGGAAAGTGGCCTGATAAACAGTATCGATTTTGGATTATAGCGAATTAATTCCGTGGCGTCGGTATTTCCAATACATCAATTATATTATTGAAAAACGCTAATATCTGATTAGGCGTGATGTCAAAACAGCGTTTAGCTGGCGCGATGATTCGGAAATTAATTTTGTCGGCCCTTTTTGTATCTCGGAGTGTCGCAAATCTGTGACACAAATGGCGGCGTTACGCCTGTCGTCGACTCCTCCGAATTGCCGGCGCTACTTTTTCGTATCGGTAGCCGTCATGAGTTGCACTTTAGCTTTCAATATTTCAAACACTTATCGTGCAGGATTGGGATCTCCAATGGAAGGTAAGCAGAATGGGATGACTAAAAAGAGACGGAAAAAAGAGATCGAATATCGGCGATTGTCGGGCAAAACAGCTCCTCCCACTAGTATCGTATAATAGTCCCATTTATATGAACTGCGTCCCCGGATAGTTTTGACTTTATAATAATTGAATGTGCTAAAAGTCGGGAAAGGTTTGCGGCCCATTCGTGGTTTCCACTCTGAATTATGGAGATTGCGTTTGATTTTCCGAGACACGGCGAGAAGCGAGTGGGACGGAACGAACACAGGGACGGAGCTATTCGGACATTGAGGAGTGAATTCAAATGTTCGGTAGCCTGATTTATGAGTCGTTGTCCTGCTTTGGGCAAATGTATGTCTCGCTTTTGCATTTTAATGCCGTATCGGGTCATTTGCAACTTTCGGCACTATATTCAATTTAACAGGTACAAATTAGTGTAACGCGTATCGCCGAGCAACAATAAGAAAAAATAAAAAGTGTGCGTGATTAAATTCGGGAACAAATCATTGCGTAAAACGCGCGAGCGGCGGCAGTACGGTATCGGCAAATTTTATTACAATAATACCATAACCTTAATGATGTAAGACCGCAGAAGGAGTTTGCGATAAAGCTCGAAATCTCCCAAGACACCGATGCTGCGATCTTCTTGTAGCTCCGTGTACCTTGAAAATACTATACGGACAAGATACGATATTAAATGGCCAAGTACCACGGGTATACGTGATACATAGTGCTATGTCGAGTAGAGTGCAGGTGTGGTGTCTTTACTTCGACGTATAGATAGCCAAGATGGCGCGCTTCTCCTTGGAGAATCGCATCTCGTTGCAAAGCGACACCGGCAGGCGCGCTGCGTGTATATATATACGCCTGCCGAAAAACAAAAAAAATTGAAACGCCACGGCTCTCGAACGAAACGCGATCCATCCATTTTATTCGCGTTATTTGCTCGTATGATATTTCGTCGTAATTCCGACAAAATTGTCCTCAAATTCGTACATTTCGCGCTCGTGAACCGACGCGCTTGTTAGACTTACTTTACGTAAAGGAACCTTGTATTCTTGATGGATCTATTTTCGAATTTATATCACGTCTTAAGAGTTCAAACAAATCAAGTACAAACTCGGGAATATTTCTTACTGATTGATTCAGCGAAAAAGAAGTCTCCGGTAGTTTGGAATTTGAAGCACGAATATGGCGGGCTGGCACGAGAGAAAGGGACGTTTCACGAATATTTCCTCAAAAAATATTCCATAATCCGAATACAATTATGTTGACTGCCGTTGATTGGCCATCGATCAATTAAGCTAATTTCATTTCAGCCAAGTTTCTTTCAAAATTTCGTCTAACTCGGCGCACCACTTTTATCATACAACGTTATGCATGCGCGCGCGGCAACAAATTTTCTTCTGGCGTTCCGTTAATGAAGCACTGTAGCAAGTCATGTGGGAACCACAAATGTGTCACAGTACCGTTCTCTCGCATGTTACGTTGCCTCACTGAATTGAACATCCTGAAACAGTCGAACTGTACACTGACCCCTTGATATAGTGACCCCTTTTGACGCAACCATAATGCATTGCGAACGCTATTGACAACGCGTAAGTCCCGTAAACTTGGTCCCTCTAATTTGACTGTTTGCTCATTAAATACGCCGCATAACAAGACGCAACGATAAACGATTACTGTAACAAAGTTGCTTTGAGGCGGCGCTACTGATTGCACTTAAGTTGAGTGCAACGGTCTCGCGTATCGCACAAATTATGGTTACGTTGTATAAACAATGACAAAGCACTCGCGACAATAACGCTAATTAACATAAAACATTTATTTAACGATTAAACATAGCCGCGCACAATGCGGCTTAACCGCGCGATAATTATCCTCGAACAATGAAATCGCTTATTGCCGAAGGTCAGGTGTAATTGGTAACGACGCGGATTTGAGAAAAGTACACAATTGATCCGCGTTGAGGCTATAATGCCAGGCCGGCGCACGGAATCAAGTTTGTATCACTGCGACGACCCTGTCGGGCGCTCTTAATTAAAGCTCGCTTCAATTAATCAATTATTTCTTCGCATTCCAACGAGATTCGAGTTGACAAACTACATTAACCCGTAAAGTACACTGACGCGCGGATGGAAAAGATGAAGCGAGGATGATTGTTTAGGATCACTGGCGTAATTTCGTGACCGTCTAACGCCGACGGAAACTTGCTGTCACATCGACATTGTCGTAGCATCGTCAGCGCTGGCAGCCATTCTGCTCAAGGAAGCAATCCACCCGGCAGTATTTACGTTCGCGTACCCGTCTTATTTACTATATTAGAGTCTTGACATTTACCACCGATTCACAGACTCACGTACAACTAATACACGTAACGTTGTCGCATTGTCACCTATTCGGGTACTCTGTTCTCGCAAGTGCTCCGCGAACCGAGAAACGCATGGAAATAACTCCCCGGCTAACTGTGTTGCTGTATATACATATATATATATACCGATATATGTGTGTGCAAATGCAACGGCGCACGCGGGGCGAGATAAGACGCTCCATTTGAACGAGCCGTTGGGTCACTTTGAAAGCCAAATCCGGACGCGCCGTGCACGGCCGATCCGCGTTCTATTACGAGAAATTACGACGCGCGAACCGTCAATACGCGACGTAACTGAGCAGACCATCCGGAGTAAAGAGTAATCAAAATCGATAATGCTTACAGCTCGCGCGATTTCCATGCTTTTTACGTCCCGGTTGGAATTGAATTCTCGTTCACTTTGCGTTTAGGATGTCATTTAAAGTAACTCAAGTTTTATGAAGCTAATGGAGAATAGACGGTTTTGGAAAGCGTAATGTCTGCCGAATCGGCTCTGACCTCTTTTTCTTTTTTCCCTTTTTTTTATTACGGTGCACGCGTCCTCGTGGAACGTACGCAAATGCATTCAGTCATAGGTTTGATGAATAGTCGCGTACGCGAATTTCAGCCAACTCTCGGCCGTGCGACGAAGCGCTGTCGTTTGAAAACAATTTTATTTCCGTGTCTTGCTTTCCTGATAGCCCGTCTGTTCGCGAGACAGTGATAAAAATGGCGCCTCCCGGGACCGTGTTTCAGCGTGGTAAGTATAATTTAGGGAATCCACCGAAACCCCACAAACATTCGTATCACTTAACGTTGAGCTTCCGCCATTTGCCACTTGACTCTTTCTTTTCGCGAGATGCTCCTATCGTTATGAACTTCGAAGTGCATTTATCTGCAAATTACGGTGATAAATATCATCGCATACACGGTCGGCGTCTACACAACACGTTTCTAGGACACATTGCGCTTTAATGAAACTGTATGCCGTTGTTTAAATCCACGCGATATTAAAATCGTCTACCGCGATGCTGAACGTGGACAAACTGCGGCGGAGGGGTTGAAGAAAGCGCGCAATCTTAATATCGGTGTCTTATATATTTTCAAGAGCACGGACTTGGCTCGAGGCCAAAAGCCAAACTTACCTGAGACGCCGGACTCGCATTTACGATCTATTTTATTTCGCAAAATTATTTTTGACGTAACGTATCTCGCACCTACTTGGCGTGTTACATTTGTCATATTACATTATCTTACGTAGCCGTGCGCCATTTGCACGTTAAAAACAATAATTCACTACTACCAATGTAATCCGAGCGGCGGTTTGCTTTTCAGCTTTACCACGAGCGTGTTCTGTTTGTAATAATCGATATTTGTCTTTTACAACACCGCGCCCGGTACAAAATATTGGATCAACATTTGTCAATACACTTGAGAACTTATATTTTCGCTAATTATTCTGCGGTCAATTGTTTTCATACAGACAGTGATGTCAAAGAAAGATGTCGATATCAGAAAGCATGCTCGACAACTTTAGTATGTGTCTTTGACATTTTACTGAGCATTCTAACTCTGTCATGCATTCAAATCAACATTTGTTTTATCTCAATAATAAAGTTGATTGTGCTATGTATATGCAGACCAAGATTTTCGTAAATTTTAAACAAAATATAACGGCACGGCGCAATGTATACAGTCGAATCTGAAACGTATTATCGATTGATTGTTTAAAGCGGTAATTAAAAGAAATTTAATTTTTTCTATATCATCGGACTAAATCCATGACATCCAAAAGACCTGATTAGTACATATAAACTAGACAGGATTTTCTATTGTTGAATGCCCCAGTCAAAATTTAGACCCTGATTTGATCCTCGAAATGTCTGAAATTTCTCATTTAGGTTCTATGGGATTCAAAACAGGGTTTAATGTATATTTTAACACTCTTCTGATACCGTAAGACCCTATTTTGTTTTATTTGTTAAATTTATTTATATGTTTTAATTTATTAGTCAGTTAAACACCTCTAAATATATTAGTCTAAATCTTTAATATTAGCATTTTGTTATATTTCATGAATATATATAATATTTTGTTTATATAATGTTCTTTTTTTAGTTCTTTTTATTTCATTCAATTTGCTTGAACCTCTTAGAACCTAAACGGGAAATTTTAGACATTTTGAGGTTCAAATCAGGGTCTAAAAACTCAGTATATATTAAATTAGAAGCAGCTTTAAAGCTATTAGCTCCTAATTTGAAACTATTTTTGAGGTTCAAAACAGTTTTAAATTTCGACTCGGGTGCGTAATTGGTGGCAAAAAGGTTCATTATTAG
>JABFQC010000111.1:0-37653 GCA_022817085.1 Psilanteris sp. ZL-2020
TATTTTATTGTATAAATTATACACGCGATATGCATTTAATGAACGTTGAAATATATATGCGTGATTTGATGAAAGTGCTCACAATAAAATTTTTGCAATTTCCATTTCCCACGATCACTTTTTCCTTTACATTTTAAAATTTACTTTACATTTGTATTAACAACGCATACAATTATAGGTTGACAATAATACGAACAAACGTCGTCAATTGGCATTCAATTTTAATAAACGCTTTAATTTGAAACGTTCTATTAAAATGCATTCTTAAATTGAACCTGAGTTGAAAAATTTAATATTTCGTTAAAATTGGAAAACAACGCCATAAGAATGTAAAATTTCAACATTGAAAGCCGAAGTCCAAAAACCTCCACATCTATAAAGTAATAAAAAGCAACGCCGTGTTCCCTTGCAACGAATCTAAAACCAATTGCTGTAACACGACAAAATAAATCCAGATTGTCAGTGATACGTCATATATAATAATAAAATTGTAACAAAATTTGTTATTTATATTGGCCAATGCATACAATATATTCATGTAAACGTGCAAAATAAGTTATGTACAAAATCAATTACAATAAACTTAATTGCATTCGTTTTTCGTGAAATCCAAGCGAATTCTAGGAAATATCAAATTTGTACTGAATTTAAATGAAAAATTGTGAACCCGCAGAAACGTAACATAAAATTTAAAGAGAATCATTAAAGCGTGAGAATGTATGGTCGAGTTTATGAAGCACGGCGCGCAAAATTCTTGCTAAATGAAATATATATATATATATATATATATATATATCAGTATTACTTAAATATAAATATTAATTATTGCAACAATAGATGTGTATTGTTTGAGGTCATAATATTTGCACGGTATTCGAACTATACAACTATCCTGTGTTTTACGAAATGAAATTGAAATGCGCATATTTTCAAAAGAATATTAATTTGCAATTTAACTATTAATTTCGTTTGCTGCACATAAGTGAACCATGAAATATTATATATGTGTAATAGCAAACTGTAATAAAATCCGAAACAATTAAATTTGCGAAAAATATAATCGCGTTCGTAATTACTGACGTGAAACAATCGGTACATACATTGTTTACATCAGCAGATAGATAGTATATAAGTTAATAATTAATATAAATTGCATTAATTTAACCTGCACTATAACATATAATTGAATTTAATTATTAATCATTATGTGATATTGTTAATAAGTTATAATATGCGTTAAATTCAATAAAAGAGCTGATTAATTATTGTTTACAATTTCGAATGTAAGGCAATATAATGTAAGGTAGAAAAGTAAATGTATACAAGCACGCAGTGTAAACAGGCACACAAAGTGCAATCAAAACTTCCGTCCAGAAAACAAATCGTATTTGCGATAAATAAAAAATCAGATCAATTAGTTGTCAGATAGGTAGGTGGCGCAGTCATTTTTGAGTCAATAAACCCGGCCTAATATTAAAACAAGTGTTTTAAATCTAAATATTTTAATTGAAAAACAACAAAAAAGAATTATAATTAAACATTATCCAAATCTTTTGAATGTGGAACTGTCTTAAAATGAAATGTTTTTAATCAGCCATACTTTGCAGTGTAATTAGGTTTATATTATGTAACGCATGGCCAATTAAAAGTAAATTTATAATTTTCTTAGTCATTTTTATTATAAACAGAATAATTATTATGTACAAAAATTGTAAATTGCATACTTTCACGGATAAAAATGAAGAAATAAATATGACAATAAAATTGAAAATCTGAAAAATTTATTAATAATTATTAATATTATTTATTAATAAAAAAAAAATTTATTTATACTTTTGCTTCCTTTATTTGTGTCACACTTTTCTGTACATTATTAGAGATGTTTTAAATTTACATGTACGCGCAGTTTCCTTTCTTTGATAGTAAAATTTATATATATATACGTATATTTTATACGCTGGTTTCAACGCACAATCAAACGCGATACCATTACAAAGCAGTTAAAGATCATTTCACGGTTATCTTAAATATAATATACATATAGCTGCAAGTAAATAAACAACGATTTACTTTTTTTGTCCGAAACGGCCGTCTTCGATATGAATATAAATTACGCGATTGCAATATCATTTGCAATTTTATTACTGAAACCAATTTAAATATTATGATCTTTATATATGCTCATATACATTCGTAATATTATATGGTTTATTTCCGATGTTATTGAAGATTCGCTTAAAATTTCTCTTAAACGTCAATTAAGTCCACAATGCAAAGTAATTTATACAGTTTTTGTTTAATTACGTTAAAAGGAACAAACTCAAGTGATCTTGATCATATCGAAATGTGACATAAATAAAACCCATGTTTAGCTATTATTATTATTATATAATAAATCTTGGAACAAACTACTATGTATAAACGAATCGGGATATTAATTAAAAAGCCCTAATTAGAAGAAATTAAACAGTAAACTGATGGTATATTGGATTACACAAATAATATCAAATATTACTGATATTCCAAGGTTTCAATGAATCTTTGATTAAGAGACAATCTTTGTTAGATGTGTTCAACTACCTTTAGGAGTCAATATAAATATAGGTTCGAGATTCAATTTCACTGTAACAATATACTATTTATCTAAAAACTAAACTCAAACAAACTCAAATATAATCAGTGAAATAACATTCATCTTAACAAGGTGTCGGATATCATAATGTATCTTTAATTTTATAAGACATTTCGCTTTCGTGTCGAACGAATTATGCTTTAAGTCAAAATCGTGGTCAAATACAGTGACGTAGAATATTGCAGCAAATTCATCTTTCATCGGATAATTTGAAAGCACATTATGAATGTAATTGACGTTTATTACCTAATAATAAACATTGAAAATGTATTAATTATTAATTGATTAGTAATTATATATGAATCTTAAATTTATAAAATTATATATAATCTTAAATATGTCATTAACGCATAAAAAGTGTAAAATGATATAAATTCTAGTTCAAATATAAATTAAAACAATGTTAATGAAGTATTTTTCTTAATGGAAATTTGCTGAAACAGGTCCGTGACTATAGTTCTCCAAAAGGAGAAATATTTGTCATCTTTGTATATATATATATACATTTTTATGCATTGAAATAATATTATTCATATACATAATTACAGATGAGCATTTATTTCTGATCTTTAATAATCAACATGATTGAAAAACGCAGCGAATATGCACAACGAATTTCAATGTAAACTAAATGTTTTAAATAGAATAGTCAACTTTGTCAGTCATATACGAGAGATTTAATTTACAAAACCACGATTGCGCCTTGCACAGTGCATCGCTCGACAGTCCTCGTGAACGCCAATCAGGAGGAAATTGAGAAGTTTCAGAAGCTACAGAACAGACACGCGAATTATTTTACATTGTGAAATGCATCCACCAACGCGGCGTATCAGAAATGTTTTAAATTATTTAAGTATTGATGAACGAATAAAGCAAAATGCATTAGCAGTGATTTTTGCGATGAAACTTCGGATGTACGATCGCAGGGTACTATTCATACGTATATTTTATCGATTCAGAACAACTATTTGATAATGGTTTTAAAACGTTTTACGAATATCTTGCTTTATGAAACAAAATCCCAAATACAAAACGAAAAGGTCTAATAATATCTAATTCAGTTTTATATATAATTTGCTTGTCGAATAATAATTTATCTTTTTCAGTGGAAATATCTAATGAAACTAAATCTTACATATCTCGCAGATTATTTGAATACACGAATTTATGAGTAAAACTATATATTTTTTAAAATTCTTTTCATTTAAATACATACACTGTGGTAATGTATAGATAGGGAATTTCTGAATTTTGTTGTTGTTGTTTTTTAATTGTCAAAATATACAAAATGTAATTTTTGTAAATAAGATTATTTGCAAGATAATATAAAACAACTTATCATACGAATTGAAGCGAGTAAATATATTTTCTGAACGTTTCAAGTTCAATTGAAACAATTCCAAAAAACAATTACCTCCAACTGCAAATATAAAAAGAAAGTCAATTTATTAAACTTCAGTAATAATTCAAAAATATCGCACACGTTTACGTAAATAAATTATTCATCAACAATTAATATGCATTTAAACCTTTTTTATTAAATTTTCCGTCAAGATACAACTCAAAAGAATAAAAAAAAATCGCACGAAATTTTGCAAGCTTTCGTAAAATCTGCTCATAAATTTCGATACATCTTCAAATTTAATTAATTTCCTCAATCTAACCAAACGAACAAAGATTGTCAACAAAAGCAAAAGCCTTTCCCATCCGGAATTCGATAACCGCGCAATTAAAATTAATTCCGTTTTTATAAATATCGTATTCGCCTTTTGATATATCGAATTCCCACAATCCCCTCTCCGTCGCTTAATTATTTTCCCCGAGAAGGGGAAAGAAATGTTTTTGCAGCGCCCGAGTTAACAAAATAATAATAGTCGTCCTGGCGAGCTTTTAGTATCTTACAAATAAAAGCTCGTAATTTCTCAGAACTAATTAAACCCTCACTATTGAGACAAACGAGCACGAATAACGCGCGAAACAAAGGCACAAAAGACACATTCTCATCGAGTTATCGTTTTTACAATAATAACCTTGACACCGTCGAACTAATCGATAAATCGAATTATCGCCGAGAAGATCCTAAAAGTGAATTTTTATATTTAGTTGGCAACGTAACGGCTTTTTTGCTCGCTTTTCGCACGCAATTATTCACGCGAGTCGATTGATATGTTTATATCAATATATATATATATATATATATATATTTATATACATATAAATATATAAAAAAAGACGAACGCGCGGCCGGGTATAATCGTAATTGACGTGTCACGAATGCATATGATATTTAGGTGTGCGATACGCAGCGTATAATATATCGCGAAATAGACGCTACAAGTAACACGTGTTGACGAGTCAAGCTCCGTCTGGGCGAATACCTGTTACCCTCACGCATGGCTGATCGAAGTAGGTCGACTATACGCTGAAGCGCTACTAGTTGGCAAAGGCATCGGGAAAGTAAGAGGCGCATCCTATATAAACCGAAACATGTAGAGCATGCAACGAAGGCATCAAGAAACGAATTAAAGAGTCATGCAAACGGCGCAGATTTTTTGCCATCTCGGTGGTCAAGTGCAATGTCTCATACCAAATTTCTTTATGAGACTCGAGTTCAGCTTTGGGCAACAAATCAAACGTGATTACGACTCGCTGTGTTTTATTTCATTTCCAACACTCTTCGAGGCAGTATTGCACGGTTTACACAGTCAGTGACATTTGTATATATAGATGTATCAAAAAAATGTGTATATATAAATATATATATATATAGGTATTTTATACAAATTTCGAGTAAATGTTGGGAGTGAATTATTTAAAATAAAAAAAAAGAACAAATTTAATTACGCAAAGTAATACCGGTATTGCTGCAATATTAAGAATTCCAATAAGATGTATTAAGTTTTAACGTCTGAAAATATCGAGTAGGCTTACGGGCGGAAAAAAACGCGTTTGGCAATGATCAATACTTGGCTGAATAAGAGCTGATGAATATCAATTTTAGAACATGATCTGGGCGTAGTTTATATATAATATTTTAATCCAAATTTATTTACGCTTTGAAAATAATGTACTGGCTTTCTGAAATATCATAAATTGAAATAAAAAATAATCATTTTTCACGGGTATCTTACGTTCGCATTTTATGTTTCTACCAAACAAATACAATTGAACGTTCGTTTGACGATAGTTTATTTACATATATTTCTCAACGAGTATAATAATTGCCTTCATAAATTAAATGTCGATATATATATATATAAAAGGAAGCCATGAATATATAACATGCATTTAAAACATAACTTTGAATAAATTTAAATTTTATTAATTACTATGAATATTTATGAACGCGAACAACCGAAGAATAATTAATTGATTAATTAAATTTACAATATTAATAACATATAATATATATTTTGTTTAACATGGTATTTTATCGTAAAATTTATTATATAAATATAGCGTTTTAATTAAAAAATGATTATAACTTATTAAACTCAAAATTGTTACTTCAAGATAATCATTATCTCAAATAGTATACAATAAACACCACGTGACATCGTTGAATGAAATAATAAAATCATCAAGTTCAAAATGGTTGTTTTGATTGCATTAAGTTGAAAACAATCTTCATATTCGTATTAACATAATGCAAAATGCAATCTCAATTACTATATAATGTAAATGTTATGCAAATATTTAGTTAATGTACAAATATGTAAATCCAACGTAAGAATTACATAGATAATATTATGTGTATTACAACGATATATCTTCCACTTTTCCTTCGTAAACTTTATCTCAATAGTATGTTACGTTTATGTTCCAGCAAAGGATGCTCTTTCAGATTTTTATTACTTTAATGCAACCTCTTTTCTCACTTTTTAGATCACTTTTTTCTGGATTGTATGAATATTTCAAATTGATGTTACATTGTTATCATTAAATTTAAACATTATTTGTATGAATTTAATTTAAAGACAATAATAATAATAATAATAATAATAATAATAATAATAATAATATTTTGTATTATAATTATATTTTTTTATTTTATTTAAGCATTTTCTTTTCTTGGAATTCTAAGTTATATTATTATATTCATTTCATTATAAAAATATCAGATTTAATTAAAATGCACGTTGCAAACTGAAACCGATTGCTGTTGCTAAGCGAATTACAGTGTTTTTATAATTATGATACAAAATACATGTGCGTACGTTGGCTATTATAATTACATAAATTCTGAATTAATAAATTTCTTATACTTTCGAACAATATTGTTCGAAAACGTGTCATCCGTGTTTTGATTCAAAGTGAAAGTATTCGTTTCGACATCACCGCGCACATTATTAGAATAACACGAAATGACATTGCGAACGATGTTTCGCGAAATTTAAAATTAAACTCCGATATAAATATTGTTTTAATATGAATATTATGTTTATTGATTTTCTCGTTAGGATTTGCACGTTGTAAAATCCCTGTGCTTCACTTCTATATTCCTTTCATAATACTTTTGTAATTCAAAATAATAACTGTTTATTTACTCGTTCAAAGGTCATGGCACGAAACAATAATATTTATATCAAAATATTTACGTCGAAATTCTCATTACTTCAAATATAAAGATTGACAGTATAAATAATATTAATGCAAAATAATACCCTGGTAATGCATACATATATATATATAAATATATTTATAGAAATCTATATAAAAATAAATGGAAAAATATGCTTGCAATGCAAAACATTAACTCGTTCTCTCGATGAATGGTTTCATATGCAACGAAATAACTAAATTATTTAAAGATATTCAATTTATAAACATTAATACATAAATATATATTTGTATATCAATTAAAGTCACTGTTTGCGGTTGATTAAATAGAAAAAATAAGTAAATCAATTTATGTTCGGAGAATGCCATCTATACAACGGTTTATCCTATTTTAGTGAGAATTTCTGGAATATAAACAGTGGGTTGAGTCGAGCTCTCCACAGCTGGCAATATTTTGCTACGAAGGCAATTCGTCTTGGTACCTCGGACGCTATTCCAGTCGTTCGTTCTGCTACTTTAGTCCGAGCGATCCCTATCGAGAAATCAACGACCGTTTCAACTGAAAATCGCAACAAACTTGGAAACGATATAAATCGTATTTCTTCGAGATAGAATTTCACTGAGACTTACAAAATAACGAACTTATATATATATTGTCATTGTTCATATTACAAATAAGAATGATCTTTTCATACTTATCTTAATTGCACTATAAAAGTTTAGTAACAAAACTTATTATATTTATTTTTTTGTCCATACTCCACGTTACATTCTTTCATAAAATTGTCAGAAAAACTGTTATTATCGTGATACCTTAATTCAATTTCGTAATAAATTTCAAATATAACCCAAAAATGTGTCAAAATCGCTAATGCACAGCCGAACAGAATTGCAAATTTCCATAACAAATAACGCGTGTTTATAACTTTCTGATACTTAAATCAAATAATTCTAATTCGATTGTTTAAAGAAACTTCCCCGCTATCAGGAAAGTTAAGATTTATATAATAAATCGAAATTGAACTTTGGATCAACTGTATATTCCACTCCAATACAATGAACTGCAGTCATAAATGGTCCTAGCCGAGGCAATAAATTTATTATCGGTTTGCCAATTGCTTATTCATTGATCGTGAATCAATACCCATAAACATTCATAATTGATTACATTATGTTACCGTTATTTATACGAACACATAATGTAAAGGATGAAATACTTATGGACGAAATTTTATGTTAATTATAGTATCATGAGTTAATTTCTGCTAAATAACTACTCGCACTTTCGCGTGCATAAATTTCGTCTAATTAAATTGATTGAAGTTGTATTGCAGTTTTTTACATACACGCATGCCTTTGCTCGTTGGATATAAAAGCTGACAACATACCACGTTGATCGATAATATACCGGTTGTCTAAAAAGTGTAATAAATAATGGCTTATTTTAGTATCTATCGAAGACAAATTCAAGCTTATAGCGCGCGCAGAAAAAATCACACATATTCGCATAAGTTAAAGAAACCGTTGCTCTGGGTAAACAAAAGAAGAATAATGAAATGCGCCGTGCACATATAAAATGTAAAACTTGGGTGAAATTCCAGATGAACTTTAACGAAATCTTCCGGCATTCCTACGTATGTTGCAGAAAATTGTGTTTTCATACCCACGCACGGCTCAACTTTGTTTGAAGCTCGTCGCTTATTAAATACAGTGCACGACCGTGCTCGTGTTTCTTTCAAACGGCAACTGCAACAAATTTTAATTACAATCCAACATTACATGTCAAATTACAGCGACTCAATGGCTTTGCTTGCGAATGTTTTAACGTCGAATTGTCTCAAAATCGCATTTATTGCCGCACATAGAAACCACCCAACCCCTGACTAGATACCGAGTTCCGAGCACATTCGCCTGTAACACACGATTAAGTCCAACAATTCCAAAACATTTCGCAGTAAATTTCACTGTCAGTTGCAAGCAAAGATCGCAACAAAATATCAGCAAAAGCAAAGCAAAACGCACACGTTTGGATCTTGGTGTTGGCCACGGAACGAACGTGCGGGAAATTCGCTGTTTCCTTTATGCACGCACACGCAACACGGTATACGTGTAATGTAATATATAAACGCGCACGTGTACAGCAGAAATACATCATCATTAAGCCAACGACTATTGTTCGAATTAGTCGAATCTCTTCAAACTTATTTGATTATATGGCTTAAGGGAAAGAACCTTGCAGGTGCCTTGGATGGTTAGACCAGACCTTTGAGTCCAACCATATCAGCGTTACATAAACAGATATCTAGATTCGTATGTATATATATATAAACATGTATATATATGTGTATATACTAAGATAGTCAGCTGAACGCAAATGGAACGTCCCTGGCTACACCGAGTAATGCGGAATGTATCGGTGGTTGGCAATAACGTCGTCGTGCCTTTTCTCATGGTGTATTGTTGAGATACACGTGATTGGAACGGTAAGCTCGTTGCTGTGGCGTAACTCTGGTATGTGGAGCAGTGTGTCAGAGCGACACCCTTTCCAACCACCCCTCGCATTCCCGCCCTCTCCATCGCCCTGTACTTCATCCTCGCTCTCCATCTCGCTCTGTCTCCTGTCGTCCTTTGCTCTTCACAACCCCGTCTCCAGCGCTAACTGCCATGCCATGGCGCGCACAGTGTTGTGCTTCTTTCTTTCCTGTCGTTTCTCGTTTACTCTCGTATTCCAGAACCCTTCCATCTTTCATTCACTCTCTCTCTTTCACTCTCCCCGCCCGCTTCCTCACTCGTTGCCCCTCTCCATCTATCTCTATCTCTCTCTCTTTCTCTTTCGCTCTGTCCCTTACTCTTTCTCCCGCTCGACATCTCTCCATCTCTACTTATCATCCCCCTCTCTGAGCTTCCATCTAAAGCCGCGCATTGATTTTATACTACCGATCTAACACCGTAGTCAGGGTCCAAAGATGAGTAAACACTCGACGCCGGAGACCCGCGGACAAACATACAAAGACAACAGTAGCTGCATGTTACACGATCACGACTTTGATGATTGTCGGTCAGAACCCGAGCCCCGCTCCGCTTGAAACATTGACCGTGCTCTGTTTGTCAAAGACGCCACCTCGTTGCAACTTCAAATTCCCATCTTGTCGTGGGGATAGTTTTCGTTCGACGTTTTATCACTTTGATATAGTTACTTTCCGTGAAAAATTTCAGCGATCGATAATACGGATAATTCCAACGAAACAGATGGTTTGTTCTCGATTTAAGCCGGCCGAATTATTTTCCCGTTCGAGGGACACGGCGCTCGGCGGGGGTGTTATGGGTTTTTGGACGAAAGTCTGGTGTTAAATATGATTCGGGTAATCAAAAAGTGGCGAAGAATATATGTATAAATGACAGATTGCTTTTTACGTTCGTTTCGTAATAAAGTTCGTAATAAATAATAACAGTCGGAGCTAGAAGTTCATGGACTGCAACAAATTTTAGTATAAAATTTACTATATTTTATAACGATTGCAGGATAGAATTGCATTTATAACGAACATTCTTGTATATATACTGGAAAAAATTTCTATTAAATATTATTGCGCCAAAACAGTATTTTGATGAGATGTTTGTCAACATAAAAATTATATACATAATTTCATCAACATAAACATTCTAAACATTGTTTTGATTTCCCTACAATATTTACTGTGTTTTAACGGTAATCATTCTTTGTTGACAAACATTGCATCGAACTACTGTTTTGGCACAGTAATTTAAAATAGAAATTGTTCTCAGTGTATAATGGACGTTATTATTTATAGAACGTCAATTACTGTATTATATTAAAAAACGTACATGAGTATGCAAATATAAAATGGACGCTAATAAATAACGCACGTACGATGTTATCGGTACGAATTATGCGTAACTATCAGGATAAGATACACTGCAAATAAATGAATTTGTTGCGAAACAGCGCGCGTGAGTATTAAACCATATTACAATGGTTTAAACAAAGTTTAAATTAGTCCATTAGTGCTTATATATTTAATGATTTCTAGCCAGCGGTAATCTTTTCAATTATATATATAATACACTTTGGAATCAAAACTGGCGCGCATTGCCCGAAGATCCGTCGAAATCTCTCGACGAATGAAATATGTACGTGTTTTTGTGGCAAGTGCAACATTTGGAACGTACAACACGTTCTTCCGATTTTTGACTGTTCAACGCCGCCGCGCAAAACTTATTATTCGCTTTAATATATTCATTCGGCGGATCTGCAAGTATAACGATAACCCGAATCGCGGCTAAATTGGAAATTGAAAAGACAAATCGAACGACAATTATAAAGCGGCGTATTCAGACAGCGCAGCGGGAATATCTCGGGATATTTCTGCGAGGGACTTGAAACCATCTTGTTGGAAGATTTTTCCTCGTGCGGTTGACACTAGGAACTAAGTATTTAAACCCCACTTCCCTGTAACTGTCCGTTATAGCTCCTCTACCTAAACTATCATCTCTCCGAAGTAGCAAACTTTTGACATTAAATGTATCGTATTAACGTAGAGATTTGCTAAAATGTTTCACCATCCTGCCACCATTCGGTATTACTAACTAAACCCGTATCTCTTTCGAAACATTTGCTTTGTTGTACATACAAAATTAAAGTCAGTTTTACACTTCCTCCTCAACAAATCATAATAGAATGCATATGAGACAACGACGCGTGTACGAAATAGTATGCGTATATATCTATAGAGTCAAATTACATAATATACAGAGAATTGATCAATTTTTGCAAACTACTTCGTTCAACTTCGATAACGTTCATTCGACTAATAAAACAGATTTTTTTGTCCATCCTTACATAGTTATATTCTATTTATAACTATGCAAATTAGTATATACGTATATATGTATACGCAATTCTTAGAAAAGTATAAGGTTATATATTTAACGATGCATAATTTGGCAGTATCTCTCGTAGTTCAAGTTTCAGACTAAATTAATAATCATATATATGAATATATATACATATATATATATATATATATATATATATATATATATGTATAATACGAAACACAACACAAATATAACAAGATGCAAATACTCAACATTCAATATCAAGTATTTGACTACAAGAATAAAACACGCGCATGTCTTCTTCATGCAAATTTACACGTTTAACATACAAAGAGAACTCGAGGTAGCGCGAATAAGATTGGCATTGCGCAACATTTTCCTCCTTAAGTAGGTTCCACGGTCGGGTTGATGAACAAAAATGTCAACTATTTCCAGTTAGTCGAGCACGTCAATTAATATTCAACAAAACAAGGCTATTATGTTGGTGACACTGACAGCTGCATTATTGCACCAATCAAAGCTTTTCAACGCACCGTTTCAACATCCCACGCACACTTTTCTCACTCCGAAGAATGCATAACTTTTGTCTTCCGCAACGCCAAAACAAACGCCATCGATCCGTCTTACTTCAAGACGCCTTCTTTCGGTCGTCGTCTGAATTCGGGACACGGGGTGCCTTCAAAGAATATACATGTCCGCGTGTTGCAATTTAGACGTCGTCGACTTAAGAAGGAGACACTGGTATCTTAAAGTAAGACACAGCGTAGAAACTATATGAATTTAATAAATTGTACTCCCGACCTTGGTATTCGAGTCATGTCTTAAGGCAGTCGTGTTTTTTTTGTTTTACTTTCCACGTGAATTATTCATTTCATTTTCAAGCCCGCGCGTTTTCGAACGCGAAAAAAATGTCAGCGTGTAGCGAAGTTGTGGCATCGTCTTTTGGGTTATTGATTGCTCGCCTCGTCATATCGAAAGGGCTCCACTAATTAATCCAAAGTTATGAGGTGTTAGGGGTTACCAGTCGGTTGTTGTACAAGAGTCCTCTAAGTTCCGCTTAACTTCCGCCAATCGTTAGTAAACTCGTTAAAGTCGGAGATAAAACGCGTATTATGTAGCGCCTCGCACTTTTCGCTCGTTAAGCCGAGCTCGCTTCTTCTTGTACATGTTTGCACGATATGACACACGACGATGAAGATAAAGTATTCCGGGATACTACCCGTGTAATAGATTTAACGCCATTTGACAAATTACATCGACGCAACGCTGCCGGTAAAGCAGCGAAACTCGGCCAAGTTTGTTGCGAATGCTGCACGACAGCGAGAGGGCTAGAATCACGCCGGTTGTTTACACAGGTATCACTTTTTGCTTTTTATGCGCCGATAAAAAAGGGAGGTGCGTAAAGCAGCGTCTAAATTTTGTTTGCAAATTTCCCCGTTCATTGTTCTCGTCGTTCAAGCCAACTGAATCCAATCAAATAAAAGGCTTCTTCGCAATATCGTGGGCATTGTGAAAGACCGAATAATTGTTTCTTGTTCAACATGTTTAATGATGCGCTCAAGATATTGTTTGGAAAGAAAGTAAGTATTATCCGTGTGGGTTAAAGATTTCAAAAGTATTAATATCAATGTCATTATGCTCACCAATTGACCTTAAAACGAAACTCGAATCGATATTTTTTGGGGAAATTATTAATTCGACTGGTTCGTATTAAATATGATATGAAATAACTGTATCGCTAACATAAACCGTCAGAAGTGAGATATAATTGAAAATACTATCAGAATGACTATATCATGTATCAAAAATTTTGAAATTTATTTTTAATATATTATTACGTGCATTGACAATATTACTACAATACATGTAGTTGTTTTTATTTTCATGTATTCCACTTTCAATACATTATACACACAAAAAATAATCCGAAAAAATTTACTATATAATGTAGTAAAATGTTCAACCTGCATGATAATGTATTTAAAATTGTGAAGATTTTTAATATATAATACACGGAGAAAAAGGAATAATAAAAACACAAAACTATGTTTTTTAGGATTTAATAGTATTTATAAACAAAAATATTATGAACTCTTCAAATTTCACCATACCTTATAGTAAAACATTATATTTTTTTTATAAATTCTATTATATTTTTGTTAATACAGTAATTCTTATCGTATTTCCAAATATATTCCACTGTTGCTATTTACACAGTAATAGTTCCTATATTAAAATCTCAGTTTATATATATATATATATATATATTTCCTCAATTTATAATAAACAATGGTTAAATGTGTTTTCTTTACGTAGTATTAAAAGTTCGTTACGCTTAAAATATAGTAAAATCGTTTGCGTTTTGCTATAAAATTGGTTATATCATTTACATAATTGATTGTTTTCATATTCAAAATCAGCTTTTTCCGTTTACACCGTAACCCGCCGTCACTCAGCTCCTGGTAATAAACTTAATCGGAAAGCATTAAACGCCATCATTTAACAATTGTTTCGTCATATATTTCACCGGAAAAAGCACACGACAACCACGTATGATACAAACAAATCCGTGCGCCATCCGTTAAAAAATTATTATCCCGCGGCTCCGCGTCGCGAGCGTAATTTCGAACGTCGCAACGAAAAAATATGGTGTTCAGTGTTTCGCAACATAACCGATCGCGTTATGCACAAGAGTCCGAAACTGGATTATAATTTTCTTCAAACTTTCTCATTCGGATCTTACCAAAGACGAAGATAAATAACCGCGCAAAACAAATAACTAATACGCCTTCTATATCTCCGGTAAATCTCTGAAATCGCGCCAGCAGTTTGTATGGTCTATAGCAAACAAAGTCTTGACTAAAATGCCAAGCAAGTTAACGTATTTCAGACGTGTTCTCTGTTTGGCATGAGACTCGCTTAATCAAACACAAACTCGTTAAATCCGACACAAACGCAGACCGTCTCGGCAAAGGCGCATCGATTCCTTTAACGCTTTGATAATTATGCTTATATATATATCCGAAGCGAAACTTTTCGACCAGACCAATATCATTCGCAGCCATAAATGCATCGGGACGCAACTGTTATTGTTTCGTTCGACGCGCCGAGACGAAATTATCGCGCGATTGCGCGCATTATATTATCTTGACCCAGTTGGCGGCATAAAATGTTACTTAATAACCATAAGAATGTAAGACGCGGCGCAACGCGATGTCGCTCGCAACAAGGATGCAATGGCGCTTATCGTATTCAAATTCCTAACCGTGAAAATCAACTGCCGCAGATTTTCGGTTATGCTTTCAGTTTTTCGATTTATTTCGGAGCACGATAACAACGCCAAACACGAAGGATATCGAATCAATTTGCATATTCTTCAAACTAATCGCGCGATGTGCCATCGTGTCGACCGACGACGCGGGTGTCTTTTTTCGTCAAAGGATCGAATCGAGTCCCGAGGGCCATTTATAAAATGGTGCAAGATTAATCCGTCGCGTCAATCAGGGCCGATTTAATTACATTAATATAATGTTTTATGGCCGCGCGTCAGCTGTTCCACTAATTTGCGTCTTTTACAAGCGCATTACGTCGGTCGGACGATTTGCAAATAATAAATGTCGAAGGCAAATTCAAACGCCATTTCAGGTCCAATCGAGCGTCGGGGATTATTTCGAGTCTTCGAAAGTTTCGACGAAAGTTGAACATTCGAACAGCAACCCGATCGAAATGAAACCGGCAAAAAAGGGATAACTTTGTTTCGGCGGGTTTATTCTTCGCAGATATAACGTCAGGATACTCCGAACAATGCTCGGTTTCATTATTAATAAATCAATAAAGACGTACTTGTAATAAGATACGAAATGTGTATTGTTTATTTCGAAATGTGTGTCATCTCAACTGCGGAGTGCTCGTCGCGTATAATGTCCGTAAATCTGCATGAGTCGCTTATTTTTCTGAGAATAACAAAAAAATAAAATAGAGATATATATACTCACGGTGTTTGTGCTTTATCTTATATATTTAAACACACTTGACCTTGATCTCCCGCGATTGCTCATACCATAAAATAATGCTATCGTTACTCAAAAAATATCTCTATGAAAACCTTATATCTTTTTTATCGTCGTTTGAACTACTTTACCCAAAACTGCATACAAGATTAGATTTTTATATACTTCACTTCAGACATAAATTATAATATTTATTTAAAACCCCATTCATTTTTCTGCATAATATTGACAGGATTACAAGACATTTTATAAACACTGAAATATCGTACGTACGTATCTCCTAAATCCGAATCATTTTGAAAGGTCAAAAGACGCTGTAAAATGAACTCTAACCATTTGCGTAAAAACTGACGGCATTTCCCGAAATTTAGGTCAGACATTTCTAATATTACTTGGCAGTTTGTTGTGAACAAATCATCGTGCAATGTTTATTCAATTTCGGCTTCATCATCCCATTTCCTAATGGCACACCCAAGAAGCCGCAACGTTTTATTGACCGTTTCTATATAAACCACTCGATAACTTTGCAATATTTCGCGCGAAACTATATTTTCGATCCCAAAATTGATCAACGCGCATCGCCGGTCAAGTAAAATCCCGCGCCAAACCGATCCAGCCGCGTGCACCAAACGCGGACTTTTTGAGATTTTGCGGAGATTTGAGGCAAATCTCAAAATTCCACCTCAGACAGGTGAATTGAATTACTTAGAGTCATTTATTTTAACGACGCGGAATTGAAAAAGGGATCTCATCGTGAAATAATTCCCAAGTACGTGCTAACGATCCTCCGCGTTTCATTTGACACAATTTTCGCACGAAATTTTCGAAATCCACCTCGGGTTTTTCTCTTTTTTTTTTCTATCTCTCTCTATCTCTCTCTTTATTCCGGCGTCTCGTCGTATCGCCCGCGTTGAACGAGCGACGAAAAAAGATCAAGGATAATAGCTTGACAAGATGATTTTACGTTTGCATGGGATAGTTAATTAGCGGAGAATTTCTAAAAGTCAAGCTAAAGAGAAGCGAACAATGGAGGAGACTCGTCGAACATTCCTGTATCTGAAGATAAGCCGATGAAACACGAGAAGAAGAGCCCCAAATATTGGGTCACGTCGTACGTGTACGTTAAGCTTGCTATTGACCCTTTGACCGCGACATCTTTTAAAACCTCGTGCTCCGCTGAATTCATTCTTAAAGCTCAAGTTTTTAACCGCCCGACCGATCTCATATTTGCATATTTGATTTTGGATGTATTATTCAGTCGCGGCGCTCTGAATATTCATAAGTTAAAAGGTAGTTGTGCCTCTGGTTTACATCGAACCCAATAATTAATATATATATGGCTTTAAAAACGCGACGACAAAACTTTCGCGGAATTCGTTCCGCTGAATCCGACGACGCAGCCCGTTGAATTGTGCTGCGCCATATAACTCTCGTGCAGCGCGCGCGCGCATCAACGTATCCCACGTATGCTCGACGCGCGAACTCGTGTAAACGCATTCAACCGGACTCGCAGCATTTACTTTAAACTTATTTGTTAAACGCAATTTCTAGTTTTAATCACTGCAACGTCATTACCCCACGACTTGCGAATTCAACTTCAAAGTTTTTAATCCAGTTGCGATTAACAAGTTTTTCTGCACACGCGATTTAACTATATTAGCTTTGTCTGGTTTTACATTGATTCAGACCTTTATTTTCTTACGCTAATCAGCCGTATGAACTTGTGACAAATGTGGTCTGTGTTTGATTATCGAACGTTATGATAACAACGAAAGTATTCTACGAGCTGTGCAAATGTCGTTGTTAAAAAAGTATATTACGATTGCGTATCCTTCGAGTGGGCTTCCACAAAAATACGCGCTTGATAAACTATACGTTAAATGATAAATAACGTCTAAGTGAAATCTGTTTCTGATTTCATAGAGAAGTGGAAATTAACCGCAAAGCACCAAAAGTTAAGCGACGCAATGCGTTGCCAACTAGAAAAAAATCAATTACACAATTAATTATTTTATCATTAATATTATATTAAACTGTAATTAATCTCTTATAAAGCTTTTTCAAATCATTCTATCGTATCGTTAATCTGATTGTTCGTGCATATTAATTTATTAATTAAACTGATTACAATCTAGTTTGTGTTCATAATTAAACATAATATACATTATATATCTTATAACGCCATACAATTTAATAATCAAAATTCAACGATTTAATTACATCAATTTTTGAATAAAACAAACTAATTGTGTTAAATTTTACATGTAAAAATGACGCGTAACAATCCGTGTACGAAGTAATCGCAATTAAATGAATTGCGTTTCTGCGTCTGAAAATGTGTACACAGAACCCACGATTTCAAATTAATTTTTACGAATCCAAACTTTGCAATTCGCGTCTTGATTTGAGCGTTACGAGACATAAAATATGTAAATGTAATCCAACGGATGAAAAATGTTCCGCTTCAGCTTTATTACAAGCTTTCAGATATTTTCAAACAACCTCATTAAATGGCACATCAAGATGCAGTAGCAATAATTAAACGCGTTATTCATTTCGACAGTCCTTAGAATGCAGCCAATTTAGATCGCTATAAAAATTAGACAATAATCAAACATTTTCCACGCGTGCGTAGTATTAATTAATTGCGCTTAAACATCGCTAGTAGTTATTCATTATTCGCTGAACAAAAATGCCTGACATAAAACGATTCTTACTACGCAAATTAGGCACGTTCAAATGTCTTAAAAGTCACGTGTATTTTAGGCCAAAGTTTACGTGTAAAAAGCATGCGTTATTACACGCGTGCATAATATCTTGCGCGAGCAAATTATAATTATTCGAGCTAACGAGAGGACACAAATGATACGGCGTTAATTACTGAGAAACTTATCGTCGAAGTTAAAGAAATGTTAGGCGGTGTTAATAAAACTAAAAGCATACCCAATCAGAGTAACATTTGTTCCACGCTAACTCAATAAATCTTGGCGAACGTTATTAAAGTAACATTGAAAGTTATCTGAATAATACGCTTATGCCCGATGACATATATATATATATATATATATATATATGTATTACATTTTTAATCCCCTATATAAATACGATACACAAATTTGATTTATTATTATTTACATTTCACGCGGCATTAATAATATTTATTGTTTTGTCATGTTGGGTACATGCAACGATATGTTTTGTATGTTTATTTTTTTTGCTCGTGTTACTTTATTTGTTTATATCATAAAATACTGATTGCGAGCCGATTTCATGGAATAAGTACGCGAGCGCGCATTTTCCTCTTCGCTCGAGATGATGCTCGCAATTGTACACGGTGTTTACAAATATTAATTACGATTGTTAATTTGCAAATTATAAAACTATGTCGCAAATAGGTGCAAATACATAGTGGAACAATAACTGGATCAAATTGATTAAGCTATGCATAAGCTCGCGATCATTTATGGATTACACGTGTCATATATAGATCATATATGAATCGCGTACGATTATATGTTATAGTTGCAGATAATAGTTCAAATTATTACCGTAATTTTGTCGTCAAAATGTCGTAATTTCGTATCTCAAGGCAGTATTAATAGCGTTTTGTTTACAGCCGCATAATGCGTTGTAATTTGATTAAGTCATACGCGAAATAAGAAAATGAAAAGCTTGATGCGATCGGGCTCCACGGTATAGCGATTTGTTCGCAATATACCGCGTTAAATTTTAATGGTCACCTTATAAACGAACCTCTCAAATGATAATATCTACTTATAAGGATTGTGCGCTTTTATTGGTCATAGTTACGCGCAATCTGATTTCAGCTTTTAAATTAATAAAACTATTTAATATATATATACAATTAAAAGCCAATATCGTCCGCCATAACGGGTTTCGCGCGCGGCCGTTATTACCGGTCTCCATTTTTACCATTACAATGTGCTTTGATAGCTTTTATTTTTATTAAGCCACGGCGAAACAAGGTAATCGTTTGCTCAATGCTCGTTCATTTTTATACTCGCATTAAAGCCATTTATAATTTTTATCTCGAAATGTATCTAAATAATTAAATATATTATCTCAGTTAACGACATCGTTAAAGATCTGTTTTTATGATTCACGTTTACTTACGAATCTCGAGATTCCGACAAGAAACAACTAAGCTAACAGAAACTAATCTAAAAAAAAAGTTTGTGTTTTTTTTGTTTTTTTTTTTTTTCAAAATATTAATTGAAACTAAATTGAAAAATTCGCCCGGTGCACGTTAATTTAAAATTATGTCGACGATTGAATTAAAAAATAACTCGATTTGGCCAGAATAAATCCATTTAAAGAATATGAACTTGAGCTGTTTGTTTAAACCCCGTCCCCGAGTTGCTCGCAACAAAAGCCGAAGTTCGTTGCGCGTTATTATTTACACATTAGTTACAAAGTTATTGCTCGGCACGGCAAACAGAAGTGGGCATTTCTTTGCGTTTGCGCGGCGAGAAAATTTACTCAATTTATTACAATCGAAAGGATAAGAAACAAATATTAACTCGGGATATAAAGAAATGAGTACACATATACGTTGCTAAAGCCTTGCTTTGGAGCGCGTAGCTGCGCCAAAAGTATAAATACTTGGCCGGCGAAATAGAAACGACTTGGAAAAATGCGCTTTCCTTACAATACGCTGTTCAGAATTTCAGCAGCATATTATATATTAATAAAACTAGAAATTTAATGCCACGTAATACAAGACTGTTTCCTTCGTCCGCGTGGGGTTTATTCTTAAAAATGTTTCGAAACGAAAAAATGAAGCGCGCAACAACAACACCAACAAACGCAACAACAAAAATAAACAACGAACAAACATACAGAAACGACAAACAGTTTGGCGAACAAGTCCTACATAATAAAGAACAATTTTTCTTAATCCGGTAGCGCGAAATAAAACTTCGAACGCGCACAAAGAGAAGTCCGCGCTGTAATCCGTGTAAATAATTTTTGCAGTATCGCGATTCAAAATTGAATTTAGACGCGCGCGCAAAATCAAGCCAACTCCATTTAGATGCGCATTTAAATAGATCCGACGTTTTGATAATCGGGCGATTTCGTCGTAAAATCGTGATTGAGCCGCGCGCCCGTTTCGATACGATTCGGTGTCGCGAGCTAATTAAATCGCAAGAATACATTTGTTTAATTTTATTAAAATGCTCGCAAATTGATTGCGGCATGTCGCGATCCAAAATAGCCAATAATGTTTGTTGAATTACACGTGCGACAACATTCAATAGCTTTAATTGATTACAGGTATTACGAGACTTATTAAGCGCCCGAGACCGCAATGCCAAATAATGCAAAACACGTCGAAACGCAATTGCCCGGACCCCCCTCAACCGATCGTGTTATCAGCTATTCGCGCGAGAAATTGTTTTTGCCATTTCGTTCTCGTAATGGCCTTGTCGTTGTTTTTAATGTTAATATACAGTTTTGAAATTTAACAAAAATCAAAAACACGATAAATTAACGTTTGATGGACATCGTCGGATCATTTTATAAATTCCTTCTAACCATTTTCGCGTTGTAAGAAAAAGCATCGAAATATTTCGAGAAATTGTTTTTAATCAATTAAATTCAACGAAAGTTCCGTATTCAAGTGAAAATCTTTTTCTTTTAAAACGACCATCTCCTTAATTAATAGTGGTTCCAGAGTATTTGTTTCAATATCTTGGCCACATAAGTTCCATTCTAACGCTGCGACATTTTAAAGGGAATAATATGAAAACACGTTTGTACTCGTTGAAAAATATATTTGAAAGTCACCTAACTGACTCGAACAGTTTTAAAAGAAATAATTTTGATAAAAATAAAAAATAATATAAACCGTAAATAATTAAACTCTCGTTCGTGATTAAATCGACTTATATTCATTTAAAAGCAAAGTCACGTGTAAAATTGAATTCTAAGGAAATAAGTAAAGTGTTACAATTCGTCAAAAAGCTGCATCAATTTGGAACGGATTTTTACGTCCATCTCTGGCCCGACGAGTTTATATATATACTTTAGTAGAGAGCGTCCGAATTTGGAAAACGGTCAGGGAAGTTAGCGCAACATTGATGAAAAGACCAATAAAGCCACCGGTCGGATGATTATACAAAGTTCTCCTGTCACAGCTAGACAAGTGGAAAACTGATTTCGTCACAACTCTAAATGTATTCGGAGTTCACCTATATATATATAAATATAATCACGACCAATAGTTAAGTTAGCGTTTGGATTTAATTCTGACCTCCAAGCAATTTTGGATTTTGAAGAATGCTTTCGTCAAACAAATTTCGATTTCGATAACATCTGTCGGATGTAAATGTTTAGTGGTTCGGGGAATAATAATTTCCCCCGATTATCGAACGGATCTCATTCTCGTGCCACCATCTGCTCTCAATGCTCAGCGATGCATAAACGAAATTTTACGTCGCAATATAATGCCCATATAAGATTAAACTAGTGAATTAATAATTCGTCTTCGAGCACGATAATGCTCATTATCCCGACATACCGCCAAACAACTTGCCTGCTTCTTCCCAATGAAATTACGTAACATCATTCTTCTTCTCAACAACCTAATCTTTCACTACGGAATTAATTGACGAAAACATGTAAACTTTCGGCGAGCGCACTTACCTCGGCTCCTTCGCAAATCATTTTACTAATAAAAGTCATTTCCGCTTTTATCTCAGCAAAAAGCACTCGTCGAACTTTCCTCACAATTGCCGATAACATTGACATTGACATTGCATCTGGAATTACTGGCAAATGTAATTTCTTAATGGATTAATTCGCGTGTCAAAATGAAAGCAGTTTGTTTTTCCTAGACACTTTTGCTTTTAACCCAATCAATTAAGTTTCTTTATAAACCCTATTGATTTTCATGGTGGAGAATTCACAAAATCTCGCTAAAAGGTTTCGGATACGTATGATTGAGAATTCATAATTTGAAGATGAAATCGAAAGACTGCAATTTTAATGAGAGCAAATAATTGGTGTTCGTTGCTCCAGTGAATTAGAGTTGGAGTTACAAGTAGGGAAACCAACTATGAGAATGACCTAAAATTGGCCGTTTGATAATTCTTTCTCTCGAATAGTCGTGTAAATTAAGACAATTTGGGAACGTCTTACTCGGCCACGGCTGTCCCATGTGAGTCGCAAAAGCCGTTGCGAGCGTGATGGTATGAGCATTAGAATTGATTGCAATGAACACCAATATATTTCGCAGAACGATAGCTCGTTTGGAAAATCTATTTACTGTGGCCTGGGTCCACTAAGCCGTTGCCCCTAACTTAGGTCGTTACTGTTTCACTGACTACATCCAATCATTTCAAGAATCCTATTCTCATCTTAGCTCGCGCGTTCAAATTTAACCAGTCTCAATAAAATTAACTAGAGATTCATCGTTAATCTTTTTGGAACAATAACAGATGTGGTAAAACCTGATCCTGTGAGATTGTAAAACTTTATATCAAAAATATTTCCTAACATTCAGATATACGATTATCTATCTATAATTATAAATATGCGTGAATAAGTATTACTTTCATTAAGAAAGTAAAAAAATACATGTACTTCGATAAATTTTAAATTTCTACGATATTACAACATTACAAAATTATCATCAGATCTCGTGCTAATTATGACAGAGGATTTGCTTGACAAAATTAGTACCACCTGAAAATACAATTAATTTTGATTCCAATAAATTCGTATTACGTGAACTTAACGGAAATGAATATATAAGCAGATAATCATTAAACGTTTCAGTGATACTTTCTTTAGTTATCACTTCGGTTTAAATAGATAATCTCAGTAATGCAAACATCTAGTCATCGAATGTTAAAATAAAAATGATTTACATATAAATTATTTACATATTATTATCCGTCATCAAACAGGTATTAAAGCACGAATAAAAATATTTATAAAATGTGTAGTTATAAAAAGCTTTCATAAAAACATTGTTATTAACGTTAAATATTGATAATGATATCAAGCAGACCGTACTTATTCTATAAAAAAGCTCATATATATTAAATAAACAACCTTTTTGAAATTAATTTGAACGCCCTTATAAAATGATGAAACATTATATTCTTTTAAATGCAACTTCCTACAATTACTAATTCCCAAATCTGCTATTTCAATTCATAATTATTAATTACACGTAAATTAGCAACAGTTATTAATAACCGAATCGCTCGGTCATAGAATTAAAAAACTCGTCTATAAAACATATATCAGCAAGTATATCTCAAAATGTCACGCAATTTTCAGCATTTAACAACAACCCTAAAAACCCATATTACAAAAAAAAAAGAAAAATTAATCCCAACAAGTCATTAAGTTACAGCGCGGTGTTAATTGTACACAAAATCGCATAATTCAATCGCACCGGATGGAACTTGCGTAGTTTAACTAAACTTAATGTTGCGAAGTTAATCCGGTACGCGCGAATGTGTATGCAATACCACCTTTGCGAGAACAAAAATTTTCGGGCCAAAATTGCCATAATTTATATGAAAGTTCAACTTGGCGGAGCCACGTGTTCCGCGCTATAACATAATTCAATATAATTGTACGTATATCTTGGCTCGTTTACGTATTTGAGTGTATCTAGGAAAATGTGATTTTCTGCCGCGCTTCAATTCAAATTCTGCCGTGGCTTTGATCGCCCGAAAGACGCGCGTTTCAGCCGCGACTGCATGCAAAAATGAAATTGGCACGATATAATTAAATTAAAAGCGCCCGGGTGAAGTAACATGCAAAGTATGCTTACAAAGCGTGGTGTAAAGCAAAAATGAAGTTCACCCTTTTAACTGGACAAATGAAGAAGAAGACAAGTTTTTGGCCCTAGAGTTGGTGCGCCAAGCATCCTCGTGCTTTCTGCGAAAGAGAACGCAAAACAGAAGAACAACCCTAAGAAGAGGATGAAAGCCCTGCCGAATAAAAGTTCGGGCCGTACCTAATGAACGACACCGCGTCGGCCTCAACCCAAACACAAAATGGACTTACCGGGCGCACAATTATCCGGTTTCGCAATAAGCAACATTGTAAACTGAATACAACAAATTTGCTTGTCCGTAATGATTTAGTTGCGTTAATTGCATTCTTAACTTTTGAACATTTTTCTCGTTCTTTTATTATACTCTCTTTGGCGGAATTTTAGCTACTGCATCATAATGTAAATAGTACGAAGTTGGAATAAAAACTTTGGTTTTGGATATTTGCTTTTCGGTATTAATCGATAAAATAATTGTAACGAATTTTATTAATTGCCGCGAAATTTTAGATTAAATTGAGATTAGAAAATTAAACCCAATATTTCAGGATACCCGATTCTTATTTATTACACCATTTCTTTTCCAATATATTCATGAAAACTTTATTTTATATAACGCTATATTAAGATGATATTGATTTTTATTCAATTATATTAATAAATATTTAAATACACATTATATATATGTATAATTGTGTGTCGGTTTTCTTCATTTAATAAGCTCCCATTACTTAAATTTCCAATTTTTTGCAAGATCACGTATATCACGAGAATGCTTTTTCGTAACTAAAATCTAATATCTTGAGAGCGGTTTAAGACCGCTGCGAATTTCTTAAAGATTCGAATTCAGCACATGAAAACGATACGGAATTGATGCATCAGGGAGTGGGTTGGGCGGGAACGATAGTAAGATTTACCCAAAATAAAATAGAGTTTCGATTGCTGAGGTGTCGAAAATTCTTATATGGAACTGTAAAATACATATGTGTTAGTTTGTACTTTATACAGCTGTGATATAGAATATAAACAGTTTAAAAGTAAATATTTTTATATAATAAGTAAATCAAATAATTATAAAATAAAATGAAATAAATTCGAAAATCACTTTTTCAGCATTAGCCGTTGAAACTAGCGCTAGAATAAAATAAAAAACACCGACGCAGTAAAAGTAAAAAAATATCAACAGTGTTAAAATATATATATATCAACCATTGTCCTACTTGAAACTTTGTTTGCTAATTTATGTATATTTGTTTACATTATTAAGATAAAATTTACTTTTCTCGCAATATTTATTCTCGTTTAGTTTATTACGCAATGATACAATTATTTACATTAATTTTGAAAGCATAAAAAAACTATTTCAATGTTTGTATATGATTTTTATTTATAAACATTAATTTCAAAATATTCGACACAATGTCACGTATGTCTAAATTTCATTTGGCGACTACAATTTTTCAACGTCACTAATTTTTACATTGCCTTTTATACATATATATATACGTATTACATATTGCACCAACATCCTGTAACGTCGACAAATTTCGTTCTTATTAAACTCAAAATACATCAATTGCGTTACCAAAATCAAACCTCAACTTCCCCATTAGACTGCCAAACTGCACGAACAATAAATACGCGATTGATTGGCGTCGAACAATTTAATAAATTATCGCGAATCGATAAGTTTCGGGTTGACAAGCGGTGCATTAGGTGGTTCGTTCGGAGCGATCACAAAAATGCGCAAAATCAACGACAAGTGTATTAATTTAGCACGGCTCGCACGCGGCCCCATTGTGCGGCGCGTTTGAATGGCGCCGTCATCCGCCGTCCGAAATTGCACAAACGGAACACTATTTGGCAAAGTCGGAGCGACGCCGCGCTCAAGTGAACGTCTTTACGATTACATCGCGCGGCAATTCGGCCGTTTGGCGCTCAAGCGGTGGCAGATTTGCGTCGAAACGACGTCATTTATTAGCACTTATTTGACGCTGTGAATTGCGCGCGGCGCATACAAAATGCCGGATCTCGTTTGCTTTTTGCGACGCCGGGAAAAAAGCCGTGGAAAATCGCGGGCGTGCGACCAACCAACCAACCAACCAACCAACCGACCGACCGACCGACCGACCGACCGACCGACCGAAAGCCTAAAGTGAAGAAGAGAAGAACGGGGCGCTTCTTTTATAATTAGGCCCAGAGGCGACGCGTTACTTCTCTAATTACCTGTCCAACAATCGCGAACGAATAACTAAGTGGCTCCCGCCTCGCTCGCTCCGTCCGTTGTTCCGGAGCTCATTCAGTTATACGAGCCCGCGCTCACTTTCTTTTTTCCCTTTTCACTCCTCCTTTTTACCCCCGCGGCCGCCCCCTCCCACCCCCTTCTGCCCCCGTCCGAATTCACCTCTTTCGCCTTCCTTCTCTCGCATTCCACTTTTTTGATACGACTTCGCTGTCCAGTCATTGGCGCGCCTGGTTTTGTTGCTCGTTGGTTCGCTTTAGTCGGTCAGTAGTCCTACCAACTTAACGAACTCTCGTTGCCCGCTTCTGGAGGTTTTGCGTCTCGGAAGGGTGAGCGGTGTTTAACCCAGTTACACAAAAGTCCCAATTTTGTGTATCATAAACTCGATTCTCACGAACCGAGGGTCAGTATTGGTCGGCTCGCTGTGGGAATTGATCGCTTTAAAATCGCCCTTACTTCGAGACCAAAAAGATTCTTATTGTAGACCACTGAATCGAGTCATTTTCATAACGATAATATTCCTCGATTCGAGACGCTTGTTTCGAGCGATTTATCGCTCTGCCAATCATTCGATCGTTTATTTGATTATACCGAAACGGTTTCATCCGGTGTGTATTGTTAATTGAAATTCTGGCGCTTAATTTACCTTGCGCCAATGTAAGAACGGGTTCGGAAATCAATACCCTCGGTTGGCTCGTAACAACGTTTTATTGCGCCAGTCAAAAGTTTATTCCAAGCGTCAAATTTGTTCTCGAGGCAACAAAATACATATTATTGCCGAGTCGGCGAAATTATCGCTACGGTATCGCCGCGTTCATTGAACGGCCGTGATACCGCGCGAGACGGGTCGGGCGGGATGCGCGCGAACTTATGGCGAGTCTTGCCGTTTTTGCTGGTTTTGTTGCACGCGCGTACGCACAGAGACAACGCAACCAGCTCGCGGAAGGAAAAAAAAGACAACCAACGCCACGCGTGTACGTATTATTTTAACGAGACCGCGGTTTGTTGTGTACAAAGTTTTTGATGGATTGCGTGAGTTTAACTAATATCGATTTGCGGCGAACTCTTGTATCAGAATTGCGGACACCCATTGTTTGCACGAACGCCAGCTATTCCGTGCAGTCCGGTCCACTCGAACCACGGCATATTTGGCAACGCGTTTAAGAATTGACAAAACAACTTAACTCGACTCAATTATTTCGATTCATCCCGTGTCAAGAGCGCCCTTTCAAACTTGCTTTAACCTCCCCGAAATGCATCACCGCGACGTAAATTCCAATTTCGAACAACCATAACTCCGAACGAATTTGCCGCTCAATATTATCGTCGGCTTGAAAATTGATAAAACGTATCGCATAATAACCGCGCATACATTCCCGAACAGTAAATCCCGCGACTCGGTCCAGAAGACGGAGCGGAAGTAAATCGTAATATCAACAAAAAAGAACAGGGGAAAAAAAAAGAAAAAAAAGTGACGCGACGAGATTACGAAAGCGCCGTTCCGAAACCGCACAAGCTCGGACGGTACCACGCGCGACGCCATCGCTGATAGCAAATCGAAGCCCAGAAGTCGGGTATTGCTTAAACAAAGCCGCACCGCCAACCGATACGCGGCTGCGATCAAAAATTAAACGACCGTGAAGCAAAGGGAGCCGCTACGTGTTTCAACGCTCGTGCTTTAATTAAAAATTAGCGCCAATTTTCTATACCGCGGCATCGAACGTCGTCCATTTTGTCGGTTTAATGCCGTAATAAGCTTCCGGCGTATAAGTTTAAATACACTTCTTTTTATAATCCTCGAGTTGCTACTTATTTCCGTTTACAATTCTCGTTACAGGGTAGAAACGGGATTATAATACTTTGCGTGGGTGAAATATTTATCTCCCCTGTGCGGCGCGGAACGAGCGCCGGCTCTAATGAAGGATGATTTTCGCGGCGCAAAGCAAAAGATATTAGCGCGCGGTGTGTTTGCGGCCGCGTAATCTTTCGTCTTGAGAGCGCGCAGGAGTACAAGAAAAAGGGACGAAATGGCGCGTTTGCTTGCACGGTTTCTCCGCGAGTAGCCGCGAGCGCGCAAGCACTACACGCGACTCGCCGACAAGGTAATGAATAAATAATTCCATGGCATCGTTTATTCAGCTCCCACGGGGATCTCACTTACGCGGTAATGAACCCACGCGCACCGCACGCTCCCGACCGATCGCTCCTGATCGTCCCGTACGGCGATCCTTTTTTACCGGGCAGTGGAAGCCCGTCTGCGATACGGCGATTCGGCACCGGGTTCGTCGGACCTTTAATATCGCATCGGCGCGGGGCATAAAATGCATTTAAACTGTCGGAAATTGCAATTCGCTCTGTTCTTGTGACGCCTTTGTTCGGACCCATTGGTTGGATCCGAATGTAAACAGCCGAATTACGTACCAAAGTCCTGCGAGGAATTAAACGCATTCGGACGACGTGGATGAACTTTGGATAAAGTCGAATCGTCCTTGAGGAGGGTGCAATTAAGGTTTCGCCAAATTTGTAATATCCGGAAAGTTAGGCGTTTGAATTTTATTTAGGTTAGGATACGGATTAGCGATGGAATAAAGGATGTGTTTAAAGGAGGTGTTGATTCGGCAATTTATTTTTAGGACGTCTATATCCCCGAAACGGCAATAAAGTTAAATTTATGCTTGATTACGCCTGTATTAATTTGATCAAACCTCTGGTTTGAATATAACCAGCCTAATTTGATATATTAAAGGATGATAGAATACTCAATCTTCTCGAACCTATTAATAAGTCACAGCAATGTGCATGAATCATTCCGCGTATAACTGATCTTCTTCTACAGAAACACGCTGAAAAATGGATCGAAAATTAGGCAATCGTCTCGAGTAATGAACGGCGCTCGGTCAATTTTTTATTTAAGGAGGAAGTGTCCCACGGATTCGGTCGCAACCTCCTTAAAAATTCTACTTTACTCCGCAAATAAGGCTTCGAACCAATAATCAAATCCCCCGCGTTTAATCGAAACGTCGTTAAAAAGAATAACTCGATTGTCTATGAGAAACCGAATAATTTCCTTTGTGGTATGAAATTGTACACTTTCTGGTCGGGAACCTGACGCAAATACCATCAGCCCATTAAGAAGACCACCGATGCAAAAGGAAAGCAGGTCAGCGGTTCAAACAGACAATTAATTAAAGTTGAAAATGACCAGATTTCATAACGACGAATCAGCTGTCAGCTTTCTTTAGCCACGTCGACTCGTTTCGTACGTCCGAAGGAATACAAAACCAATCAGATTGGAGACCGGGTTTTTTCGAGACACCGTCGCAAACGGAATCAGCTCGCACCGCGCGTAATTAGAAAAATGCAATTTGACTGCGAATGATATTTTATCTACAAAAAGCCTCGCGTTCGACTAAATCGTGTAAACATCAATTACTGCTTTGAGAGGTACAAATCGAAGTTGATTGCTCGTGCTTTATTTATAGCTCGACTAATGGTCCAAACCGCAAACATTCCTATGACATAACACGATCGGGACAACTCGAACGCGGGGCGAAATTAAATTGTTATGTCAATATCATATTTAGCGTCGATGCATTTGCGGTGCCAAAATCACAAAGATAAAGACCGCGCAGTCGTGACGGATGAATGGCGGGATCTTCTGTTCGAAAAAAGAACTTATCAAATATCGGCGTTGAAAAATCGCCATTGTAATACCTCCCGCGGAGTAAAACAGTGGAGCGATTTTTCCGGATGCGAGACTGAAAAAGTCATGCAAAAAGTATACGCGTGGTATTGAAACGTACCGAATGCCGAGAGAAGTCTGTAAAAGCCAGAAATATTTCAATCTACGATAGCAGAAGTTGATAGATCTAATTTAGATGCGGTCGCAGCTCGGGAAGTTAGATAAGAAGAAGGGGGTGGCAACAAATCAATATACTTAGTAGAAATACATCGTTTACCATTCAGGGTGTTATTATTATTTTTTTCTTCTTCGCTTTTTATTTCCAAACGCGAATGCTATGATTATAAATGGACGATTGATCATTATTATTCCGCGTTCAAGGACAGACGAGTGAAATGAAATTCATTGAAATCAATTAATATTTTTCATCGCGATTAAATGGAAAACTTGTTACATTGGAGTTATTTACTGATCAGAATACTCAATTGGTAATCAGCAAACTCGGTCTTGATTCCCGCTGTCACAGGAAAATATTATTTCTTGATAAAGGTCTCGCGGTTAAAAAATGGCTTGTTGTCGAGGAAAAAAAGCACCCGTCTATGAATTCGCGGTGTCAAGAATTTTTTACTTTCAGATAAAACTCCGATGTCGTAAAATTAATCCTTTTTATTCGCTACTGACTTATTTTCACATGTACTTTGATATATTAAATAATAAATAATAATTATATAATTTAATATTTTAGTTATTAATTGTATTTTAAACAATTTAACTTGTGCGTTTCGACCCTGTCAATGTTCACCTCTTCAGATTTACGGATTTAATATATTTACGTAATGTAACAAAATTTTTATATTTCACGTCTAAGTGGTTATAAATCATATGTTAAAGATAAACTATTTTGATATATATTTTATACGATTGTAGTACGGTAAGTTGAAAATTAAGCATCTTTTCACAAATGGATGCATTTACAAATTGTTTATGCGTATGACTGACGGATATGACATGGACGTTATATGCATTTATTGTATCATATTTTATTAAATGTTATTTTATTATTTTACATTTAATAATACATTGTGTAAAATAAAAACATTGCTTTCATAAAATGTATTTGATTTAAAAGTTAATTATTCACGTACTATGTATAGTGGCAGTTTGAATACAATTTATATCGCCCCAGTTTCTGCACAAATGACTATCTGTTTTGAATTAACTGCTAATATAAAACGATCACACGAGTCTACTTAGTTTTAACTTACTATATCAACTCCATACCAGCATTAATCTTATTTAAATATAAAAATATATATCGCCGACATTTCATTCGAACGCAACACAATAAGTTCCAATTCGTTTACATATTGTACAATTTTACAACCAGTCTCTATTAATTATACCTTGGATAATATTCATTTATCATTTACTTTTTTGTGTTACTACTTCTGCGGATTATTAATGATATTCAACTATTCATTCGCTTAATCATTTACGATCTTCTGATGTTATTCAATAAAATATGTCGTCTACAACTTTAAATATTAGCACTAATTTTAACTGATACGACATTTGAATATAAATTATTGCGGAGCAGAATGATAACATTGAAATATGTTATATTTTATTTTAAAAAGTAAGATGGCATTTTATTTGTAACTTATATTTTTAAGCTATATGATATCATTTTGAAATTGAGTTAATACTATTAAAATTGTGATTGTACTTTTGTTTCAGTAAAAATAATACATTCTGATATATTTTACTCTGGCTTCAAACAAAGTATAATAATTTGTACATTTAATACTTTTTGATACAAAAATATAATACATTTTGTTTGCCTGAAATTTTGTATATAAATTTTAATAGAATATTTTTATTTTTTATATCTTTTATTTTAAAAAATACTTGGAGGTGAATTCTGTGAATATCCAGAATCGGATTTGTAGTTTTTAATTTTTCAAATCGAAGATAAGTGCCCCAGAGTGGAGGATATTCAAAAAAATTGAAGAAAATAATTATATACGTACCATCAATATGATATTGTACATAACAATAATGTTTTAAATTGTAAAAATTTACAATTATATATTAATTACATACTTTTATTTGAAACTATGATTACAAATTGGAACTTATCTTATATATAATTTGGAGTGATAAGTATAGATTTTGGTAATTAAATTTGATCGATTAGATATACAAATGTTGATGAATTTAATTTTCCTTCACTTACAGTGCCAATTAGTGCAATTTAATGCGAATGAATGATGTACAAGCGTAACTCGACATAATGATGAAACTTAACGTTTGATCTTACGCGAATTACAAAATTGCGCAAATTCGAAATTAAGCGAACCTGATCGCGCGTAAGTAAAATTATAGAAGGATTATCAATTCTGGTTTCGACAAAATAGGTCGACAATAGATCAGATATTCACACTTCGACAAATATTGGGGAAAAAATTGGAATACGCTGGATCGGTTCATCGGTTCTTCATTGATTTTAAAATGGCGTATGATTCCATTAAAAGAAGTAAATTGTACGAGATATGAGATTAGATTTGAACGAAAAAACATATCGTGTTAATGTCAAATGTATAGTCAAAAAATAAAATTCGAAATGACCAAAATTGTACCATTTCGTGTGATTTCTTCCAGAGTCATTGTGCAGGTTGAACACAGCGATTAAACAACGAGTTATTAATTATTAAGAACGACGCTTAAACGGTTGACAACAAGGAAACGAAACAAATCGAAAATTGCTAGCAAACAACATCATTTAAGTATTAACCGAATTAAATAATTTTTTCTAGAATAGATGTCATGAATTGATTCAAACATAATATCGTTTAATTTTATCAGGTTACGGACAAAGTGGCTCTCGGAATTCATACGCGCGTTTCATTCTTTTTACACAAAGATAAAAATACGGCCAAAGTTTACTAAAAAAATAAAAAAAAAAGAGTCGAAAATGGATAAGCGGATTTATCCATTATTCCAAATAATGATGTTATTAGATAAAAATGCTTTATATTTTATTTGAAATTAAATTTGCGCGTAATATTTCCATCTGATGAATACACCGTACCGTTCGTGCGGAACTAAATTGAAGGTTTTTTAGGAAAAATTGTCTAAACTCTATCAATAATTGATGGATCTGTTTTGTCACATAGATTACACAGTATTTTGCGACTACGAACTACTTCAGCTTTTACTAGTTTTATCTCTCAAATCCTGTAACTTACAGATTTTGTTTTTTTTATTTTCAATTAAAAGTCTTTCTAAAATGGACATCAGCTTTTCTTAAATCTTTTTATTGTTGAACTAAGCTTAACAACTTGCTGATGTCAAGTTTTGTCACATTTTCGGGATCATTTTGCAAAACAAACCAGCGAAAACGGAAGTGGGCTGCAAAATGAACCGAAAAACGAGAGTACGGGTCATTCAATTAGCATCAACAATTGCGCGAATTAAATTAAAATTTTATAGCCCCGAATCTCTCTTAATTCCCTAATACAAAGTTGAATTAGAATCCTATTAGATAAGTTCACAGCGAGATCACGGTTCACTTATTACTTTGGATATGTAAAACAAGAGCGCGATTCACACACGAGGAAAAGTTTTAAATTATTACAAATACTGTGAATATAAAATGAGGCGGAGCAATTATTAAACGTATTTAAAATGTATGTTTAGCTGTTGCCAAAACGAATGACTGAAAGATTAATTAAGCTTTTACTTAAATTACCACCATAAAACATTGAAATGTACATTAAACTGAAATTATAATTTGCTACCACTCTGCTGGTATGTAATGGGTACATTTGATTAATTACACGATGTTCTAAAATACTTTAACATAATCATATATTTGGCTCGCTGATGGAAATATTGTCTTCTTAAATAGAGATTCAGCCTAAAAACAACGGCCAATTGCAACGTGGCAGTTGTAAATTTTGACGATATAAAACAGCTAGTCACGAAAATAGGGTTCAGCAAAGAATTTGCATATTACTGTAACAAAATATAATATTCGATTCAAATGCAACTATATTTCTGGCGTATTCAAAATATAACTTAAACCATAAAATATATCAAGAAATGTTATAGAATAATTTCTTCGTTTCACAATGCCACGTGTTGTTATTTGCGTTTCATAATATTTAACGAACATTTCGATTAATACAACTCTGTATACAAAATGCGCATTGTTGTACCATATTATGATATTAATTAAGAAATAAATAAGATCACAATTCATTATAAGAACAAAATAATAATATTATTAAACGAACACGGAAATAAACATTGTATTTTAAATTATACATAAAAAATGAGTAAGTATTGCATATATTTTAGTCAAAATTAATGTAAACTTAAAAGAATTCATTAAAATCGAACGTCTGATATACGTTCTAATCATAATTTTCTGCTCTTATATGCAATCAAGAATGAATATTATACACCATCACCTCGCAAACGCCGTCGCAATTATTTACATTATCATCGTTGCATTCAAAATATCAATTATATAAATCAAATTTGAAATTGAAATTAAATGAGATACGCGCCATACGCGACGTCCATGATTATCATCATATAAATGGATTATTACACACGCCTTACACGATTCCCCATACCGGCGAACAAATATACAACTAATCCGCGTCTTTTTCCAAAATTCATCCGCGGTTAAGATCCGCTCGCGCGATACCTGCCAGCCAACGACCGTTAAAGGAATTTCATTAGCCCAATAAGGGTCGCGGCGTCCGACGCGTTTCTCAGTCGTCGCGCAAACATCGCAATCAAATAACGAAACAAGCAAGCGGAAATAACATGCAAATTTATATAAACCCCGCGCATAAGCATAAATTTCACGAGGATTGATATTGTGTTTTGCGCAATGCAACACTTGCGGCGGATCAAATTTTACGCAAAGCGGCAACGGCAGCTGCTCGGCTTCCGCGAGGAGAAAGTCTGATAACTTCATCTCGGAAAGTGTTCTGGGTGAACTCTCGTCGGGCGCGTTTGAAGCGCATGCATCCGAAGCGCGGCCGCTCAGAAAGAAGTTATGCACCGCAGCAAAGTTATTCAAACATCGGCTCAAATGCATCGCGGCGTTCGCACGGCGCTCCGCTTTTCGTTAGTACCGGAGAATTCTGTGTGCCAGATTCATTCGATGAATCGGCGCTGCGAGCATTTTTTTTTCTATCCCAATAAACACCATTTTCTCCCCTTTCGAACGACGCGTGCATTTCGTCCGTATCGTGTTTTGCACCGACGCTCAGGGATTCGAGATCCAGGTTCGCGGCTGAGTTCGCAGGACGAGAAAATAAAACACGCGCCGACAAAAAAAGGGCTAAAGAAAAACGGACTCGAATTGATGAATACGGAAGGAGAAGGATATTGTGCAAATGGCTCGTGTGATGCAAAGATTGCAGCTTCGATTTTGTCGCCCTCTCGGCTGCCAGCTCATTACGTTTCGATTACGGGCAATAAGGCGAATTTATTATTATTTCGGCAACCGCGAAATAATGCTCGGAAGGGTCGCGTTCAGAGCAAACGAATTGGCAGAAAGGACGATTTGCGTCGGCGACTCGTAAATAGTGGATTGGTCTAAATCAACGTCATTTTTGACGTTTAATTTTGTCGAACGAAGTTGTCTTTTTTTTCCTTTTTTTTAACGAACACTATAACAGTGTGCTCATCAGCGTGATAATGAACGGTTAATAAAGATCGATGGAAAAGTCTTCCGCGCTATTAATTTATTTTTATTATTAGCTAATTTGATTAATAAACGTTCAAATAAGTCGCGTGGATTAAAACCTGACATTTTTGTTCTCGATTTTTTTCTATTTTTTTTTATTTTTTTATGCGAAGTTACTTGGCTCATAATTTAGTGAGGAAATTCGCGGATAACTCCAGAAAGAAACTAATCTACTTAAGGGACGAAGCACGTACGCTGGAGGATGTAAGCGACGAGAAATGAGAAATCACCGAAGCAACAATTTTGGCGAAAAGCCCTCCAGAACCGTGATTCGCCTTGCCAAGTGGGCTACTTGAATGACCGACGTAAATCTCCATTAAAAGAGGAAAACCGTTGCCGCAACCACGGTCATCTAAATACACGCTGCCTTATTAAAGTAGCGGCAACTGCAGCCCATCTCGGATCTTATAATGCGCGACGATTTTTCATCAAGTCTTCAACTTGAATGGATTTCGTGTCGGGGAAAATATAGAGATAACAAGAAGATAAAGTGCATTTGTGTTTCTGCCACTACCTATATCCGGTATCAAATCATAAGTTGAAGACAAATTACGTTAGAAATAGACTTGGTTTCCGTTCCCTAGACGCATAGAAAATAACTGGCTTTTGTAACCGAACTTCGGGATTTGATTAGAAAACCCAGAAATCGCATTATAAGTTTTAAATCTAAGCAGCTATCTATAGTATATACAAAAAAGCTATTTTGTTAACGTCTGTTCGAAAAACAATTAGTTTAAGTATAAAATCAATTTATTATTTACAGTTTGGTCAAATTTCTTCCACGAAATATAAATGACCTTATATTTACAAATACAAATACATACAAAAGGTTCGACGAAATAAAAAAAAAATACTAAACGTGTAAACACGCGAAATAAATAACAACATTATTATAAGGAAGGTCATTTTTGTTTTGTTTGTTTTACGTATTTACACTTACACGTGTGCTTTGTTAAATCGGTTCAAAACAAAAGTAAATACACAAAAACAAAAACACGCGAATATCTTGAACCGAAACGAAACGTAAAAATACTAATAACCGCTATAATGTAAACAATTCGCGGAATAATCTACTTATCGTG